>OX380352.1:12276750-12484250 GCA_947425015.1 Pterostichus niger | reverse complement strand
AGTAAATGCAATAACGTATTATGAAGTCTTCCACAACTTCTACAAGTGTATTTAACTGTACAATTATTTACACCATGTCCCTTTTGTAGACATAAAAATCAATATCTTTGTTCTTTCACAAATTGAAGACGTTCTGCAGGTTTCTTCTTCTTAAAGTCATCACACCGATATAATTTGTGCGATGCTTTGCACAGTGGACATAACTTTGCTGAGGCTACCAATGCCACAGCTTTACTATGTTTATTATTATTAGCACTTTTTAACTAAACCTGATTTCACAATTGGTTTTGAATCCGCTCCACCATTAACCGATTCCCAATTGGATACACGATTTTTCAGAAAAGACAAGAATTCCGTTAAAGTTGCTTCTTTACCGCTGTTCACTAGTGCCTCCCAATATAGGCGAGAACTAGGATCGAGTTTATCCACTTATATATATTCTAATAACGCTGTGCCCGCAGTGTCATTATCAAAAACAACATCCAAGGATTTTAGAGCCGCAATATTCTCACGAGTAAGATTGAGAATATTCTTGAGTCCTGACATCTATGAAGATGACAATTTGTCTACCTCCACAATGTTTTTGAGATGAATAGATTTCAACATGCGTGGTTTATAATAATCTTCTTTGATAAGATTCCACGCTTCTTCAAAATTATCAGAAGTCACTGGTAAATGTTTAATAAGATCCAGAGGCTCGCCATTTAAACTCAGTTTCAAATACTGAAATTTCTCAATTGAAGTAATTTCTTGCCTATTTACGATCATTTGATTAAATAAATCGTAAAAATTCATGAAAGACGATGTCTTACCATCAAATTTCGGTAAATCCAAACGCAGCAATGCTGTACGCAATGCAGCAGAATTACCAGAAATTACAGATTCATTTCTGCTAATAAGTGAAGTCTCACTATTACACTGCCGTATTTCACCAACCGGAAATAAATCGTCATGTATCGCTTTCATATCCAGCATTAAATCAAATACTTCCTCATAAGTATTTGTTTGTTGCTCAATTTCCGCTAATATTTCAGCAGAAGGATTCTGAATTTGTCCTAAACTATACTGATAAGCATCACATTTTTCTTCAAACCTGCTAATTTAGAATAACCAGCTTTGAATCTGCGTTAATCATTTTCGTCTTTCTCCGTAGCATACGCGGAAAGCATTCTAATTTTGTTGATACTAGTATCCAATTTATATTTCAACATCCCTTCAATTTTTATAAATGATATACAACAACAAAAAAACAAATCCAAATAAAATTCAATTCAATCGTCCTTTCTTATATCAAAAGTTTTCTATCCCGATTCGAAGTCACCAAATGTTGCTATATCCGGTTCGAATGGACCAAATGTTTCTATATCCGGCTCGAAGGACCAAATATTTCTTCAATAGCTCAGGTTTAAAAATCAAATCAAAAATTAAATGGAAAATAGATTATTCCCAACAATAACAAAATACACGAGAGAGTGAGTAAGTTTACTGTATCAATTCTAAATGTAATTCAAACTATATCGTAGAATACGCCAGTCTTGCTTGGTGGCAACGAATACAGACAAAACATTGTAAAGATAAACTCAGCAGGGTGCAGAGAGTAGCCTGCATAGGAATCACAGGAGCAATGTCAACCACATCAACGGGGGCCTTGGAATCCCTACTGAGTTTGCCTCCAGTGCACCTGGTGGTAAAATCGAGAGCACTCAGAGGAGCATACAGGCAAAAAGTATACTTTGGAGAGAATAAATCCAGAGATGGACACTTTGTAATTTTTGCAGAAATCGACAAACAGCACAGACCGGAGAATTAAAATGCACACCATTGATAAAACCTTCAAGGTGGAAATTCCGGAAAGGGATGAATGAGAACATGTAGCCTGATGGGCTTGGTCTGGGTACGAATAATTGTCGAGTGCTGACACTCATTGAAGTAGGATTTGGAAATCGTGTATTGGGATTTGGATTAAAAACATTTTGTTAGGATGATTGAATTTGGTTAAATGGTTTATTTATTGAGTTTTGAGGATATGGATTATGTTGGTATGTTAATTGTGGTGTTTGTGTAGGTGTGTATCTGCGTTGTGGTTGTTGATATCTGAGATATGTGTTTGTGTGAATGAAATGTTTTGGTTTTTGTAGTGTGTGTGTTTTGTTTTGTGCGCGTAAACAACTTTCAATTTGAAAATCGTTGGTGAGCATGTTCAATGCTTGGTTCGTGTCTTTAGGATTCTTTGTGCACATGAGTGTACCTAGTGGTTCTTTTAAACCGCGAAGCAAAATTCGCAGTGCGTACTGCCTGAAATATTCGGCAAGTATTAAAGCTTCGTCACCTGGGTTATTTAAAGTGACGTAAGAAATTTGTAAGTTTAATAAATCTTGGATTTTATGATAATAATCGAAAGGTGTTTCACTATTTAGTTTTAATTCTGTTAGTTCTATTCCGAGAGTATAGCAATCTCTTTTGTCAGAATAAGAATTTACTAGGGCAGATTTTGTACAAGCCCATGAGCTAAAGTTGGAACTAGCTAAATTTACGGCAGCATCGCCTTTGATTTTTGAACGAATAGGCGACAACAGATATTCATTCTGAAAGTCTGCCGGTTCTACTGTATTAAAAAATTTAGTGAATAACTTTTCGCAGATTTCAATAAATCGCGTTAAGAGTTTGGGGTAAATTTTAATACTCAGTTAATCGTTGAAACGAAACGTGATTTTTTGATATTTGTATTAATCAATAATCCGTCTGAGTATCCTACGGACTGCGCCAGTAATGTAAACGTGATTTACGGTTACAAAAAAAAATAATTTTTATTTGACAAGGAAAGATGTTACATAGATTTTTCATACAAGTTGATACTTCAATCTCTCAACAGTAACTAATAAATGTGACTACAAACTACAGATTGTGCTAAAAGTGTTTATGCACACATAATAATATATATATATATATATATATATATATATATATATATATATATATATATATATATATATATATATATATATATATATATATATATATATATATAAATAAATAAATAAATATATCATCACGCCTTTTACCCATCACTGGGTGTGATATATATATATATATATAAATTATTTGCTTAAACAACGCAAGTAACTTTTTAAAAACTATTTATTTGGTTAATACAACAATAAGTTGTTAATAGCGTTACATCTGAATCTAGACTAACTAAAACTACATGATACATTTGTTTTTATGTTCTTGAAACATGACGTGTCCGCGAGACGTGCTTCTACGTAAATGTCTTATTTGTCACGTTTGATGTTGTAGCTGGGCATATAACTCCTCCCTCCTTAGAAGGAAGCACCCTCTGGAAGTCGAAGTTCGATTTCTTCTTTCTTCGGGGTTGTTGTATTCAGTGCCTGCCTTAATTTCCTATTTCGGAACCACTTAACAGAAAAGTAAATGATTATTAACATCATTCCGAGATACTCGTATAATAGAATTGTCCAAATGCTCGGGATGTGAAAGTTTGTATCCGATTCTTGAATTGGTGTGAATAAATTAGTTTTTATATAACTAAGTTTTAGGGATTTTAGATTTATTGTAAAATTAGAAATTTTATTAGATTTTAATCTAATATTGAGTTTTGGAAGCATTAAAGGAGTTCCTTGAATTTTATCCCAAAATATTAATTTTTGTTGTTTAAAAACTATGTCACAGTTATTTTTCAATTTAATAAGAAAAATTCCAGTTATTGATTCTACGTTAATTCCTTCTGGGCAGTTTATAGTGATTTTCTCTTCTCGGGGTTTATATCAGACACTAGTTCAAAGTGATTTTCCTTTATTTCTAATTTTGTATAATGGCACTGGTTGCTTTACTGTTCGTTGAGGATTTCTTTTTCGCACGTTGGATTGTAATGCGCGTGAAATTTATTTGGGCATTGGTATGTTTTGCTTGGAATACATATGTCGCTCAATGGAATAATTTCATTTATTGACTTTTAAAAATATCTTGAATTAGGTATTATAGTTACAAAATCTGAATCATATCTTGTTGGGATAGGATGCTAATAATAAAGATCGAAATTTGTTTCATAATTTATTGGGATTGATATTAAGTAAATGATTTGAAAGGGTTCAATCTTACAGTTAACTTTTAATAGTGATTCGTATTCCAAAATATTTTCATGATTTGGTTCAAACGGGAGTTGGGCTTTATAAAATTTTGAAATTTTTTGTATTTCTAATAGTTCTTCAGGCTGTATTATACTTGGGTGCAATGTTCTTAATTTACAGAATGTAATTGAATTTTCTATATCCTGGAGTACGTTTAAAATAGAATTATAAAGTATAATAAGTTGATCATAAATATTTTTTGCAAATAATATATCCTGAATATGCATATTATTAATAATTTCGTATAATTGTTAAATTTTGGATTTCAAAGTTGATTCATTATGTTGTATATCTAACAGTGTTTTATTAAAATTTTTAATTATTTCATCATTTACAGAGTAGGCCAATTTTAATTGGTTTTCCAATTTATGGTCATTTTTTTGTAAGTGCTCTAGTATTTCATTATATCGTTTGCCGTCTTCGGCATCTAAATTTCCGGTGACAAATTTAAAAACGGTTCCCAAGCCGTTGAGTGGAAGCCAATGTTTGTAATTTTGGTATTAATACTATTTCGAATGAATTCCACAATTTTGTCATAGTTATGCAGTTCATCAATGTATCTAGTATTGTTTGAAATTGTCATTTTTAAACTTTCATATTGATCGTTTAAATTATAGTATTGTTCAAACAGGGGCTGGACGTTATAGTAATGCACGAAGGTGTGAGTGGTTTTTTCTAATTTTGCAGGACCCAATTTAATGGGTAGTATTCCCAGATTCTCCGTGATATATCTGATAATTAATCCATCGCTGAGTGCGAGGGCCCTGGAAGTGGATCAAAATTATAAGTTATTTTTCTTGGTCTTTTAATATTAGATAAATGAATTTTTTCAACTATGTTACCATGTTTTACTTTAAGTTTAGCTGTTTTCAAATTTTTATTGATAGATTTTAATGATTCGGGTTTAAATTTATTTTTTGTTTTTGCTTCTTTTTGTCTATTTTTCACAAGAATTTTATTTGGAATTTCGGGTAGTTCTTCTCTCGATTCATTAAATTTGCCAATAATTTTCTCTTTATTCTGATCGATTTTATTTTTTATTGATTCGTACAATAATTTTGTTTTGTTCTTATGATTCTCTACATAATTATTTATGAGTTGTTTGTCGATGTTTATATTAAGGGGGGATTTAGTATCAAGATGACCAGAAATTACTTCACACGGTTTTAATTTTTTATCTGAATGGATTGTATTATTATAGGCCAAAAGAGCATAATTAACTTTTATTTCTATGGATTCCTTATTATAGACTTGTTGATTATTAAATAGTCTTATGTGTTCTATAAGAGTCGAATGAAATCGTTCTATGATACCATTCGATTCAGGGTGTTGCGAACTAATAAAGTGTATGTTTATTTTATGAAGCTCTAAAAGTTCTGTTACAATTGAATTTTTGAATTCTAGCGCATTGTCAGAAATTATTTGTCCGGGAATTCCATGATTCGTAAAATACTTTACAAGATTATTAACAATTTCAATACCTTGAGAGGAATTGAGTTTGTATGCCTGTGCATATTTAGAAAATGAATCTATTATGGTGAGGAATTTTATTTTTTCTAATGTAATAGTATCGATATGTAATAATTCGAAAGGCTTTGATGACGTAGACGTTAAATTTAATTTTAGCTTCAGGGGATTCCTGTCGTATTTTGTAATTTGACAGATTTCACATGAATTAATGTAAGTTTGGATAGAATTCCTTAGTTTAGGCCAGTAATAATTTTGCTTAATGCGCGCTTCTGTTTCTTCAATACCACGATGATTTGTTTTGCTTTCGTGGAATTTACAAATAATTTCAGATTTTTCGTTTTCGTCTGTAACATCCGTGAGGTACTGTTTACATCTAACTATGTTAATTTGGGAATTTTTAAAGTAATTTTGTAAAATCAGGCTAAACTTTTCATACGTACTGCTCTCGCAATATAAGTGATATTTAACTTTGGGTACTATGTACTCTTTAATAAAATTAATAGCTTCCCTTTCAAAATTTAATTGAGAAAGTTCTACTAGTATTCTCTGTTTTTTTGTTGCGTGTAATTTTTGAATAGTTAATTTTTTTGAGCTATGTTGTGTTTCTGAAATAATTATTTAATTGCTCTCACTAGAAGAGTCGTCAACATCACTTTGTTGATCACCTGTTTCGACGATTAGTGATTGATTATCTTTTTCGTCTGTTTGTCTCGGTTTTAGTAATTCGTTTAAGTGTTGAATGTCTTTTATAACTGATTCGATGTCGTCCGTATCATTTATGTTTAATTCAAAATTTGGTTTATCGTCGGGGAGTTTAAAAACTGTAACGAGTGTGTCAGTATTATTGAAAATATATTGAAGCAATGATTTGACATCTAACCAATTCTTTCGATCTAATCCTGAGGCTATTTGTGGTATGGCGAGATTTTTAATTTTGTTTTTAATGCAAAAAGCTTTTAAATTTAAAAGTGCATAAAATACATCTTGTTTTGAAGGTTTATCATCATATTTTTCTTTAGTAATCATGTAAATTATATATCTGAAATTACTTTTAAATGAACTAAAGAATGAAGTTTTGGGTTTTGTTTCTTTAATTTATCCACATTATTAAAATTTTCTTTAAACTGTTTAGCTATTCCTCGTGCCATATATAAATCTTTGCTGACGCAGTGCGCTAGACTGCTAGATAGCGGCGCGTCGAATAGATTCCCTACAACTTCTAAAACATTATTATTCGTTGACGTATTATTAAATTTTGATGTCAAATAATACTGATATTGTGTTAATGGATCTTTATTGTCTAAATCGGCAGGTAAATTTTGAATTTTGTCATTAGTTTCATGAGGAATACGGCTTAACGCATCGGCATTAGAATTTAACTTTCCTTTTTTATAAATTATATCATAATCGAATTCTTCATGTTTAAGTCTCCATCTTATTAATTTTTGACTACATTGTTTTAAAGAAAATAGCCATTGTAATGGTCTATGATCGGTGTAAATTTTGAATTTACGGCCAAAAATATAGGGTCTAAAATATTGTGTACTCCAAACTATCGCCAAAAGTTCTTTCTCTATTGTGGAATAATTCATCTCTGATTCATTCAAGGTCCTGCTCGCGTACGCGACCGGGAGGTCATTACCAGAGTTACCTTGCGATAAGACAGCTCCGATTGCGACGTTACTGGCATCACATGTCAAGATGAATTCTTTAGTAAAGTCTGGGTATTGTAACAGTGGTTCGTTTATAAGCAGATTTTTGCACGTATTAAAACAGTTTATATATTCAGGGTCATTGATGTTGATGATTGCATCTTTTTTCAAGCATTTTGTAAGTGGTTTAGTTAGTTTCGCGAAATCTTTAATAAATTTCCGATAATAACCAAGCAGGCCAAGAAATCCTTTAATTTGTTTAACGGTTTTGGGTATAGGATAGTTTTGAATTGCCGAAATTTTGAAACTAGATTTTCGTAAACGGTTGAAAACTAATTTTAAATTATTAATATATTCTTGCAAGCTACTTGAAAAAACAATAATGTCGTCCAGGTAGACTAAACATTTTTCGTTAGTGAGTCCACGTAGTATGATGTCCATTACTCGCTGAAAAGTTGCGGGGGCATTTTTCAAACCGAAAGGCATCCGCAAAAATTCATAATGGCCGTCTTCCGTGTTAAAAGCGGTCTTTTGTATGTCTTGAGCATCCATTTGGATTTGGTGGAACCCGGAGGCCAAGTCTAAAGTAGTAAAATATGTACATCGTCCTAATTTGTCAAGTAGGTCGGTGATATTTGGTAATGGGTATTTGTCTCCTATTGTTTTCTCGTTAAGTTTCCGATAATCTATCACTATTCTCCATTTCTTTTTACCTGACGCGTCTATTTTTTTGGGTACAACCCATATGGGTGAACACCAAGGTGAGTTAGAATGTTTAATTATATTTTGGTCTAGCATTTTGTGTATTTGGTCGTGAACTTCAATTTTATGGATTTCGGGATGTTTATAAGATTTTGTATAAATAGGTATTTCGTCCGTGGTTTTAATGCTATGTCGTATTTGATTTGTAAATGTCAGTTTGTCATTTTCATTATAAAATATATCAGAGTATTGATTAATGATTTTTAAGATTTCTGATTTTTCTTCTATGTTCATGTGTTCCGTGCGAATTTTGGATGCATTGAATTCCAAATTTTTTATTTCATGACAATTTAAATTTGGGCTTGCATATGTCACATAATTATCAAAACTTTCTACTGCAACTTAACTAGGTAATCTAAATATAACCTGATACTCCGTTGGATTGATAACGGTACATAAACAGTGAGAGTTTTGTACGTTTGTTACACATTCGGGAATAATTAAATTTTGTGATTTAATTTGCGGAACTAGTACTGTACCTTTCTCTACGTTTACCTTTATTTTTATAGTTTTTTCTGACTTTGGTTCGACAGTAACATTTGGTATAGTTTGTAAGAAATTTAAATTCAAATTATTTTTATTATTAAAATAATTAATTTTTATTTTACTATATGGTGTAATAATTAAATCATTAAATGTATCAATTAAAATTCTTTACTTTTTAAAATTGTCCATGCCCAATAGCATGTCGAATTGGTCGTGAAAGTCGAAAATGTGATATTTTAAATAAGCTTCATCTTCTAAATTTGGGTTTAATATTTTAGAAATAGGTACCATTGTACTGCATAATTCTGTAGATGTCCCGTGTGCTGTTGTAATTTGGAATGGATCATTTGTTACAAATTTATTATAAAATTTAGATGCTATGTTTTGCCGAATAAAAGATCTAGTGCTACCGGTATCTATCAATACTTTCAAATTATTCTCTGGGAGTATTATAAATGGGAGTTTACTCTGATTTATTGTTAAATTCATTAGTTCAAAGTGAGATCCGAGGCTAGATTTCCTAAAAAATGTTGGTCAGAGATATCAGTGTCATTTTTATCGTTAATATTTACTTCTTCTACTATCTCTATTTCGTTACTTTCGTATGTTTCTGGGAGATAACAATTATTATCTGCAAAGCTATCGCTTTCTTTTAATTCATATTCGTCTAAATTAAAAAGTTCTTCTGCATGGAATTGTGGGGATTGAAAATTTTGACGTGACGGTCCTGGTCTAGGCTGTAAACCAGTATTGCGAGTTGATATACTCATGGGAGTAGGTTTTGGCATAACTTTGCTCTGATTATTCGTTGAATTTCTAAAATTTTGACTTTGGAAATTTCTTTGATTTCCGAAATTAGTGTTCCTGTTTACTGTGGGAGTGAAATAGGTTTGTATAGCAAGTGGGAATTTATTTTGATATGCGAGTTGAGGTGGTATGTATTTGGGTACCAATTTAAAATTTGGAGTGTTTTGTTTTGGAATATATTTTTTATTTTGACTATAAAGGTTTTTAGGTATTTTAGGGTTTGCTTCGAATTGGAAATCATTCGTAAGCATGTGTAATGCCGCATTTAAATCACTAGGGTTCTTTGTCCGGATTAATTGACCGATAGGGTATTTAAGTCCCTTTAATAAAATTCTTAGAGCATAGTTACGGAAATATCCAATTAATATTGGTGCCTCGTTAGCGACGAAATTTATAGCATTATTTGATACTTGTATATTTAAGAGATGTTGCACTCTATTATAAAATTCAAAAACAGTTTCTTTATCGCCTTGTTTCAAATCTGTCATTTCAATACATAAGGTATAACAATCTCTTTTGCCCGCGTAAGTGGTTAAAAGAGCTGTTTTTAAATCATTCCATGTAGCAATAGTGCAACTTGATATATTAATGGCTGCTTCGCCCTTTAATTTTGCTAAAATGCTACTCATGAGGTATTCATTTTGGAAATCACCTTCATCGGCGGCATTATAAAATTTTGTTACAAGTTTTCCCGTGATTTCTAAGAATCGGGGTAATAATTCCCGTTCTCCATGGAATTCAGGAATCATGTACATATATTCCTTTTTAAGTGTGGGTACGGTTGCCATTTTTAATTTTAATGTAGGTTGTCTTAATTAGAACGAACTGATTTGATGATTTAAATTAAGATTTTCAGGGTCAGAGTCTGATTCAGAGTTTGTACTATTTTCTGATTCACTTGTTAAAATAAAAATAGGAACAAACGACATATAGTTATCACAGCAACACCAGGATTCGCTTCATATCCTCTGAGACGATGGCGGCTGGCTGGCACTTGGCTCTCGATGAACGCTTCTTTGCGTAGATGCGATGACCTCTCTGGATTGGATGACTGATGTCCTCTCAGCAACTCTCTCCTTTTTGGGTCTCGTGCTGGTTACTTGATTGTCTTGTACGTGAAGTGTTATTTTTGCTTTTTACACTTCGAATGTTCGATGGCTAAATTAATCACTGACGTGAAACTATTTTATATTCTCTAAAACGTTTTAGCCATCCTACCGACTGCGCCAATTATTTGTTTAAACAACGCAAGTAACTTTTTTAAAACTATTTATTTGGTTAATACAACAATAAGTTGTTAATAGCGTTACATCGGAATCTAGACTAACTAAAACTACATGATACATTTGTTTTTATGTTCTTGAAACATGATGTGTCCGCGAGACGTGCTTCTACGTAAATGTCTTATTTGTCACGTTTGATGTTGTAGCTGGGCATATAACATATATATATATATATATATATATTCTGCAGAGTCTTGATTACGGAGTTTCTTAGGGTTTATTATTATTAATCCGAGAGTTGGTCCTGTTGTCCCTGTACTGCGGCCTTTTGGCCTATTGTACACTCTGAATTCTACTCATTTAGTAGGAGTCCTGTTTCATTAACGAAGTCCAAGATTCTCTTTAATTATAACTCTTTTAATGTCTTTGAGTGCAATTTAGATGCTCCTAACAGACTACGTCTACTGGTCACAAGAGCTTCGCAGTAACATATCAAATGTAGTGGTGTTTCTTCCTCTTCTCCACAGCCTCTGCATAGTGGTTCTTCTCTTAAACCCAGTGTATGCAGATGCTTGTTTAATCCACAGTGTCCCGTTATAAGTCCTGTTATAAGTCTGACATTTTGTTTACTCATTTCCAGTAAACTTTCTGTACTTTTCTTAGATGGTTCATCCAGGAATAGCTTTGCTTGTCGCTGACCTGGTGATTCCTGCCAGTGATATATATATATATATATATATATATATATATATATATATATATATATGTGGTGACTTGATTATTTACATTTAGAAATGAAATGTTTATTTTTTGTGACTTGATTATTTTAAAATAAAATGTTTATTTATTTCTTGATAATTAACTACAATGGTTAAGTTGTTATATTTCCATGTTACGGTAGTTATTTATTTTTAGTTGGTTACATGTTTTTTGGTGAAAATAATAAAGACGTTAAAAGCTTATCTTATATTTCTAATTAATTATTAATATATTACATTGGTGACCCCTCATTACACGTTTACCTCGTACGCAGTTATGCCTGAAACGAATCAAGTTTTTCCTCCGATTGCACTGGACAATTCCACGATGAATGTGTCAACTTTAACTGGACCCTTTAAGTTACCAGACTATTGGCCTGCTGATCCAGAGTTGTGGTTCGCGCAAGTAGAGACAATTGTTGCTTCACGGAGAATATCATCTGAACTTTCGAAATTTGGCAAAATCGTAGAAATTTTAACACCACAGTTCGCAAATGAAGTTAGAGACATTATAGTGGGACCTCCAGCGGATCTACCTTATACTACTTTGAAAAATGCCTTAATTCAGAGAACGGGGCAATCTGAAAAAGAAAAACTGCAACAATTATTTAATTTTTCTTCATTAGAAGACAAGAAACCTACTCAGATGTTGAGATATTTGCGTCAACTTTTAGGATCTAAGCTTTTGGATGAAAGTATTTTGGAAGAGTTGTTTGTACAAAAACTACCAATCAACATACAACTGATATTAACATCAATGCCTAGCAGTTCATTAGAAGACAAAGCTATAATTGCCGACAAACTTCTCACTATTGCCAATCCATCTCTTTCTGCAATTTCTGACGAGTCATCAACGTTAAAAAAATTATCTCAAGAAATTAAGGACCTGAAACTGGAATTATCAACTCTAAAGAATGCTACCACAACATCCAATTTAAATTCATCTTCAACTCTCTGCTGGTATCACTCAACGTTTGGGAAGAAAGCCAAGAAGTGTGTTTCACCATGTTCAGGTCCACCCTTATTGACAAAACCTGAGGTGCAATTAAACTCTGAAAAATCAATTTATAAAAAATCTAATTATATACCTTTTGTTTCCAGTAATAGTTTTTATACAACGTCTGCTAAGTTATTTTTTTTAACAGACAGACATACCAGACAACGTTTTTTGGTTGACAGCGGTGCACAGGTGAGCGTTGTCAAAGTTAATAAAAATTCCAAAAATCAATTAAACCTACATTACTTGCAAGCTGCAAATAATACTAATATCAAAACCTACGGTTATAAAACAATGACATTAGATTTAGGCTTGTCAAAAAGTTTTACCTGGAAGTTTATCATTGCTGATGTCCAATATTCAATCCTTGGAGCTGATTTCTTAACTCATTACAAACTTTTAATTGATCTGTCATCAAAATGTGTTATAGAGTCTAGTCATACAAAAAATATTAACAACATCCATAATCCAACAAACACTTTCGAACACGTACTATTAAACTATCCTACTTTAACTAAAAATTTAGATTTTAAACGTGACATTAAACATGCAGTCAAACATCAAATAGTTACGGTTGGCAATCCTACTTTTGCGAAGCCACGCCGTTTGGCTCCAGACAAGCTCTTAATTGCCAAAAAAGAGTTCAATCGTATGCTTGAAATTGGATTAATTCGTCCATCTTCAAGTGCTTGGGCTTCACCTCTGCATTTGGTTCAGAAGAAAACGGGTGAATGGCGTCCGTGTGGCGACTACCGTACTCTTAACTCTCAAACTACACCCGATAGATATCCATTACCCCACTTACAAGATTTCACTTCAAACCTGCAAAATTCTAACATTTTTTCAAAATTAGACCTTGTAAAAGCTTATAATCAAATTCCGATGGACGAGGAATCTATTAAAAAAACTGCAATCACCACACCTTTCGGTCTCTATGAATACACTGTAATGCCGTTTGGTTTGAGGAATAGCGCTCAGACATTTCAGCGATTTATAGATAAAGTTACTAGAGGTTTAAATTTCGCATTTGCTTATGTTGACGATATTCTTATTGCAAGTAGCACGCCAGAAGAACATGTAGAACATTTGAAAATTACATTTGATAGGTTAGAGCAATACGGTATTTTAATAAATAAAAATAAATGTCAATTTGGTTTGCATGAAATAGAGTTTCTCGGACATTGTATTTCTTCAGCAGGAATTAAACCTTTACAAAGCAAAATTGATGTTATAAATAAATTTCCCCTTCCCACTTCACAAAAACAGCTACGAGAATTTTTAGGATTAGTAAATTTCTATCATCGTTTCATAAAAAATTGTGCAACAATTCTAAATCCGATTAATAAACTATTGAGTCATTACAAAAACAGTTCGAAAACAGTTATTTGGTCAAACGAAGCAAAAGATGCCTTCAAAATTATTAAAATTAAATTATCTGAGCTTACCTGTTTAACTTTTCCTGAACATAACGCTCCCCTTAATGTTATGGTTGATGCATCTGATGTTGGAGTTGGGGCAGTACTGCAACAGTTCGTCAATAACAGCTGGAAACCCATCTTGTTTTATTCGACAACCTTAACTCCAACCGCAAAACGGTACAGCACGTTCGGAAAGGAACTTCTGGCAATATTTTTAGCTATAAAAAAATTCCGTCATTTCTTGGAAGGACAAAATTTCCACATTTTAACTGACCACAAACCACTCACATTCACTAGTAAATTAGCACACAATAATAATTATTCACCTAGAGAAATTCGCCAGTTAGACTTCATTTTCCAATTTACGCATGACATACGTCATGTTTCCGGAAGAAACAATCCTGTAGCCGACGCACTGTCACGCATGTCTATTAATTTATTGTACAAAAGCACACATATTGATTACAATAAAATAGCTCTGGCTCAGTTAACTGATACAGATTTACTAAAATTAAAACAATCAACTAACACTTCACTTACATTTAAAGATTTGCCTTTACCCAAATCTAACCTCAAATTGTGTTGTGATATGTCAACTGGAAATTGTAGGCCTTACGTACCAACAGCTTTTCAAAACACTATTTTCAATCATTTTCATTCTCTTTCTCATCCAGGGATAAACGGTACAATAAAATTAATTTCATCCAGGTTTGTTTGGAAAGATATGAACAAAAATATTACAATGTGGACTAGGAACTGTTTAAATTGCCAAAAAGCAAAAATAACCAGACACACTAAATCTGCAATTTCAAAATTTTGTATTTCTTCTTCACGTTTTGCTTCGGTACATATCGATATAGTAAAGTTACCGATTTCAGAAGGTTGCTCCTACGTCCTAACTTGCATCGATCGCTTTACAAGATGGCCGGAAGTTTTACCCTTAAAAGATTGTTCAGCTAGGACTGTTGCGAAAGTTTTTGTTTCGGGAT
Organism: Pterostichus niger; assembly: GCA_947425015.1. Classification (NCBI taxonomy): domain Eukaryota; kingdom Metazoa; phylum Arthropoda; class Insecta; order Coleoptera; family Carabidae; genus Pterostichus; species Pterostichus niger. The sequence continues at coordinate 12,469,540 of OX380352.1, read as the reverse complement.
GGATTTCGCGTTTCGGTGTCCCTAAAACTATCACCACTGATAGAGGGCAACAATTTAATGCAGCGTTGTTTACCAATTTATTATTGTTACTTGGATCACATCACATAAAGACTACAGCCTATCACCCTCAATCAAATGGCATTATAGAAAGATTTCATCGTCACTTAAAAGATTCTTTAAAAACTTATCTAAATTCTTCCCATTGGATGGATTTCCTTCCATTTGTACTACTGGGTATTAGATCTACAATAAAAAACAATTACTGTAGTTCTGCAGAGTTAGTTTATGGTGAAAAGTTAAGATTGCCAGGAGAATTCATACCTACAAAACCATCATCTTTAGCACACGATTTTGACACTGCTCAATTTTTGACGACTCTCAAAACTGCAATTAATAAAATGAAACCTTTTTCTTCTCAAACATCTACATCTGTACCAACTTACATTCCTCCAAATTTATTTCTTAGTTCTCATGTCTTCGTCAGAAATGATGCAATTGGACCGATTCTGAAACAAGCTTTTGATGGTCCATTTAAAGTTATAGACAGATATAACAAATTTTTCAAAATACTGATCAATGGAAAAATAGAATCAGTCAGCATTGACAGACTTAAACCAGCATACATAGACAGTCCTTAATTTTGACAAAATTAACCAAAATTTGGAATTTTATTACATTTGACAGCGTCACCTGAGTTACCACTGTAATCTTAAAATTTCTATTGTTTGTATATTAATATTTTTGTACTAAGTAAATATTTCATTTTTTGTTTTTTTCCGTGCTGTCCCGTTTTGGGGGGAGTAGTGTGGTGACTTGATTATTTACATTTACAAATGAAATGTTTATTTTTGGTGACTTGATTATTTTAAAATGAAATGTTTATTTATTTTTTGATTCTTCTTTCAAACTTAAAAGTGTACACATCTTCTATATTATATATTTCTAAAATCAATGTTATTATTGTCATATATTTAAATAAAATGAATCTACATACAACTAAATAATTTATTCTTAAATTCTTTCAGTAATGTTTTAATTAATTCTTGATAATTTCATCCCTTCTCAATAACCCCTTTCAGCAATTTTTACTTAACTTTTTCCGTTGAAATTATCATTCTTTTGGTATCTTCGTTTCTGGATGATATTTATCCAATGTATTGTTCACTATCTCTTCATTCTTATCTTTCACACATTAAATTTAACATTTTAGATGTTGAGCACAACATTTTTATTGTCCTTTCTTTTTCCTCTCTTTTCTTTTCTTGAGGGGGGAGTAATGTAGCGTCGCTATCAAGTAGTTTGGCGACGTTACATTATTTCGTCTCCAAGTTACTTCTTATTATTACTCTGTTGTTTATGTTTACTTTTCTGTCAACTATTTATTTATTTTCATTCTTCTTTCAAACTTAAAAGTGTACACATCTTCTATATTATATATTTCTACATTCAATATTATTATTGTTATTTATTTAAATAAAGTAAAGCCTTATATATACATCTAAAATTTAAATGCTTTACATATATATATATATATAGATATATAGATATATAGATATATTTGTTATAAAGTAACAGCTTATACAAAGTGGTTGGATACAATACTCATTCCTCATAATGCTTAAACAAATGGAAAAAAATATGATTATTGTATATACTCGTAGCATAAATTTAAGGAAGAAACATACATATGAAGAGTATTTAATTATACATTAATTATAAAATTCTTTAGTTTTAAGACATTTTTAACAAAATAATACACGCTATACAATTTTTCTTCGTTTATATTTGTTAGAAGAATCTGAAAGGCTGACTCTGGTGGCGCATCTGCGACGAATTTGGCAATATAATGTTCCCTCAGAGGGTCGAAAATTGGGCAGCGAAACAGAAAATGCTGGAGATTGTCGTCTTCATAGTAATTGCACAGGGAGCATATGTCTTCTGACTGAAACCTATGGCAAAAACCGTCAAGGTATATGGTAGGAGTTTTGGTAGAGGTAGATCGAATTTGAGTTAGGACCCGCATTATTTGAATCGGAATTCTGTAGTTAAGGTAATTTGCAGAGAAATTGTAGTGGGTATAGTGGGGGTTGTACGTTGATGCTATGATTCTTTTTGTGTCGTTTTCATACAGTCTCTTTTGGAATGAACATATGATATTATGAAACTCTTTTTTTACAATTGTTGCATTTTGTAATTCCCATATCCTGAAAAAATACGATTTTCTAGCATTGATTGTAACTTAGTTACCCAGTTATATTTATGTTGTTTTGAATTACCAATTCGTGTGTTCGTACTAAGCTTTAATAAATGTTCATAGCATAATTTTATGTAAGAGGAATTTGGTGCTTCTAGGAGTTTAATCCACCACGTAAGCATTTTTTCAAATACTATTGTTTGAAATTTACATTGGCCGAATTCTCTTCGAATGAAATAATTAGGCGTTGTTTTCTTAAGGAGGTATATAGACATGAAAAAGTTACCTTGGGCTTTTTCTATCACATCTGGTAAATTAGTTGCCCAAAATTCTGCTGCATAAAGTGTTGATGGGATTAGTATATTATTATAGAATCTCATTGTGATGTCCCACGAGTAGAGTTTAGTTTTTGCTAGAGTAGTCTTTATAGCACCAGTTACTTTGATTGCTTTACTGATATATTCTTCAGCAGCTTGGTTATATAGATCTGATGAAGTAATCTTGACATCGAGATAGTTGTATGATGAGGTTTGGCTTATATCCGAGCCTTGACACTTGTATCTTATGTGTTTTTTTGGCGGCCTTCCAGGGTGCACGTGCAGAATATGAGTTTAACTGGGATTGATTTCAAGTTCGTGGGAATTGCAAAATTTATCTAAAGCAACTAGTTTTCTATGCACATCTATTTGCGAGCTCCCGAAGATCACAATGTCGTCGGCATATTGTAGAGTCACGATATCTGTGCGTGAGTTTATGTAAATTCTTTCTAATCCTTTCGTTCGGAAATATTCTTCCATGTCTTCTATGTAGAGCGCAAACAGTAGGAGGCTTGTACATTCGCCCTGGAGGACACCTGTGTTGACTGGAATCGGTTATGATAATTCATTTTCAACATTTATTTGTATCGTGGTTTCATCATACATATTCTTTAAGAGCCTTACATATTTACCACTAACATCTATATTGTACAATTTATTGAACAGGATATTATGTGGTACTGAATCAAAAGCCTTTTTAAAATCTACAAACACGCAAAAGGTATCTTCTTTATTTATAATATTCTTGACCGTGCAATAGCGTCCAATACGAATAAATTGTTATTGCATGATCGTCCTTTCCGGAAGCCAGACTGAGCCTCTGGTAATACTCTGCAGCCTTCTGCCCAGGTTTGTAATCTGTAATTTAGAATGTGAAGAACTTTGTAACTGCATTTAATAGAGCTATGCCTCTGTAATTGTCTGGTGATGTACGATCTCCTTTTTTATGTAGTAGGGTTAGCCGCACTTTTTTTAATTCTACTGGAATATTCTCCTCGATCAGGAATTTGTTTAGCATGTTTCATAAGTATGTTTTCCAATTTTCAGGTAGATATTTTAGTTGTTCATATATTATGTTATCTGATCCGGGGCTCTTATCATTTTTAAGTTTTCTCGCGGAGTAGTTGATTTTCCATGTAGTTGTCTCTGTGTCAAGATATGGATGTGAGACACCAAAGAAATTTGTGTCCGTTGCGATTTTTGGCCCGTATAATAAAGAGTAAAACTTAACCCAATCTTCTAATTTTACATGGTTTTTATAATTTTTCGTAGAGTACAAGGACTTGATAGTTTGCCAGAATTCCTTTTGATTCAACACCTTTTCCAGTTTTTGTTTCACTGTGTTTCTGTAATTCTTCTTTTCTGTTTCGACAGTTTTTTTATATTCATTCTTCGATTTTAAGTAGCTGTCAAAATACCCGGCGTTTGGGTCAACTACCGGGCGCGTCCCCAGGTGGCGGATAGGGGAATGACCATGTTTCTAGCGAGACATGGCCAGTAGCGGCCATAAGCAGGGGCGCTGGAACTAAAACCCCAGTCTGTCTCTGAAAAAGCTGCTGCCGCGGACCAACCTCTCTGACCTAGCTGTCGTGTCGTGGCTAAAGGTTTGCAGTAGAGACTTACGGCGCCGGGGGCTGTCTGCACGGGGGGGTGAACAGTCACTGATAAACCATGCACCTCTCTGCTGACTGTGGTATGCCCACGGAGTAGAAAAGGTGCGGGGGGGGCAGGGTTTTACCATGCTCAAGAGGAGATAACCTCAATAAAAATTCTAAATCCGACGGTGGGTTGACCCGACCTCAGGATGAGTGACTGGATAGAGGATCAGCCGAAACGAGGAAACCTCCGGAATTGGCAACCCCCGGTTGTATCAGGCCCGGTTGGACATGGATTCGTTAGTCTTGGTTGACCACCTGTCTAGGAAAGGGACCACTCCGAACTCAAAGCCACGGGTAGACAGGGACTCGACAGCCATGGTAGGCACCCTGTCTAGGAGAAGGCCACTCCGAAATCAAACCAAGTGTGAATGGCGTGAAAATGGAGCGTGCAGGAGAGAATGGCTTAATGGCTGATTCTGCTGTTCTAGGAGCGGCAAATGTATCGGAGTACTGCCAGTGAAAACCCTACGTAACCGAGCGACCCTCTACGACCAGCATATGATGCAGACTACCCAGCTAGGCTAAAGCCTGGGCTACGTTGCAACCTGCCCTGGGCAGGACATCGTAGCCTTGCCGGGGATATGGAAGAGTCTCCATGGGAGCTGGACTCTGCAAATGATTATGCTGCGGCTATGGTAACATCCAATGCGAGGGGCAGTGGGGCAGAGTAGCTGGCAGCCTGAGTCCTGACTTCAGGCTTCAAGATGAAGCTACCATGAACGGCCCAGCCATGGCGATTACAGTGAGCTCGAACGGGGACCTCGCTGAGATGGCACCGCCTAGGAGCCCGGCAGCCTCCCGCACCCTGTCCAAAGACATGTATTTTGCAGCACTGTGGGAAGGCTGCAACTACGCGCGGCCATGGGTGAGATCTGCTAAGAGCGTGCATCGGAGCACTCTGTTGGTAAGTGGCCTTTTGCCGTGTAACCATGGCATCTTCCAGCGACGACGTTAGTGGAGACACTTTAAATCGAGGTCAGGTGGGTAGGACAGTACTTACGAAGAAGAACACTGCTATGGACAAGGGACATGGAACGGGCATCAGAACGCAGGACAAGGGAAGTACAAAACTCCCAAGCAAGGAGAGGAGAGCAACCCTTTTATAGGGAGGAGGCTTGCCCGCACACCGCCGAGATATAGATCACACTCGATAGCGGTATCGGGCGTTACAGAAAATGAAGAAAAGAAGATGCCCACATTGGTGGCTGGACCTACAGCCCCTAAGGAGAAAACCTTGCTAGCAAACAAGGAAAGGGAAGAAGAGCTGCGCGCTACCAAGAATGAGTGCGAGGAAGTGGAAAGCACCTCTAAAAGGAAGGCAAGTGCAGGTGAATCGGAAGTAATCGAGGTACAGGGAGGCCCGACAAAGCACAATGGAGCCAAGAGGAAGACCACCTCCCCCCTTGAACAGACGCCAGGGGGAAGGAAACTGGCGAAGGGAGAGCGAAAAAGTAAGCCCGCAATCCAGCAGAGCATAAAAAGATGGGTCACCCCGGCTGGGGGAGCTCTGAGCGCGGAAGGGAACGTACAATTAGGAGCAGAAGAGAGCGAAAAGAGCGAGACCTCCCGGGAGCCCAGGCCGCAAAAGACGACGGAACAGCCCAACCTGGGGAAACTGATGACTGGACTTGACAAAGAAATCGGAAACGCCATGTACCAGGCAGAGAGGCTCGAACGCTTGGTCGAACATGACAAAGACATAGGGGAAGACATAAAAAAGGCATGCGGGGACATTGCAAAAACAATCCGGACCATCCTGCAAGAAAGGGAGAAGGTGGAAGTCACAATGTTCCAAATCGAGAATAAAATAAAGGAGAACAACGAGGCAACGAGGAGGGATTTCCAAAAGATCCTGGAAAACAGAGTAGAGAGCGCCAAGACAGAACTACGGAGTGAGTACGAGAAAATACTGAAAGGAACCGTAGAAGTGACAAGTACCACCCCTAGACAAATCGCCCTCAAAAGTACTAAAGATACAGGCACCCAGGTAGAAACAGACACCAAAACGCTAACTGCGGAGCAGGTGACAGCAGCCTGTAAGGATATAGCTACCTACAAGGACTTTGTTAAAAAGAAAATCCGGTGGGAACGCTGGGACATGGACGCATATCAAAGGACGACATACAAGGACGGTGACTACAGGTATGCCCCGCAAGGGTACGCCATTGTACACGGTACTTGTGCACTCTTCGGTAAAGAAGGAGGAGGGATCGCGAGATACTTAGCACTGACCGAAGCCCAAGCAACAGAGGGCAAGGTCATACACATCTGCAGTAGAACTGACTTGCCCAACCCAACAGACATAGGGAACGAAAGGCACGCGTACTGCGTAGTGGTCAAGAGCAACGAGGAAGGCCTACCGGACACAGAGTCGCTGTTTAACTGTCTAGTAGAGCTAAAACAGAAACTAAAGACAAACGGACACACACGGGTGGCAATGCCCAAAATTGAATGCGGCAGGAAAAAATTTAACTTGTTAGGAAGATGGTTCAGGCGGTTTTCAGGGACACAGAGGTAACTATCCAGGTCTACAACGCCAAAGTAAATAACAAAGAAGGCAGCAAAGGCAACGCCAAGCAAAAGGACACACAGACGGTAGACGGCTCAGAGCCAACAGTACCCAAACCCAGAAAGAAAAACAAGGGCAAAAAACTGGAAAACCGGCTGGCAGACACCCAGGCCAAGGAGCCGCCACGCACGAGGAGAAAGATAACTGACGCGATCCTCATTCCCACGACTGGCACGACCTACGCGGAGGTTACCCGAAAATTAAAAAGTGCGATAGACCCCCAAAAAATTGGCATAGAAGTTACCTCCCTTAAAAAAACCAGGAAGGGAGAGGTGCTGGTGGAGGTAACTAAAGGTCACGGTAAGATTAAAGAGCTCAGGGAGGAAATCCAGAAGAGGCTTAATATCGAGGACACAAAAATCCTCAACGAGGATAGTAGGAGGGCTCCACTGATAATAAAAGGCATAGAAGAAGGAGTCACGGGAGACGATATAAAGGGCGCCGTAAATGCCATCCTCGCTGACGGAGCTTTCGACATTAGGTCGGTAAGGACCACAAGGGCGGGCACCCAAACAGCATTCATCTCGGTAGGCAGGAGCAACGCTGAAAAACTTATATCGCACAACGGCGGTAGGGTGAAAATAGGATGGACGCACTGCAAAATAAAGCTCCTCACAGATGTCAAAAGGTGCTTCAAATGCTTTGGCTTCGGCCACCCCAACTCCAAATGCACTGGAGAGGTAGACAAAGCCAATAGGTGCAGGAGGTGTGCAGAGACGGGGCACAAGGCCGCGGGGTGCACATCCGAGGTCATTAAATGCCTAACTTGCGATGTCACCGGCCACCAGTACGGGACGCTTAAATGTTCCACCTACGTGACTGCACTAGAGGCAGGAAAAGGGGGTAAACACCCAGGACGAGCCCTGGAGGAGGCGAATAAAAACGCGCTTTCAAGGTATTACAGTTGAACATCGGGAGAAGTTGGGCCGCCCAGGACCTCCTTTACGTAACCGCTATACAGGTGAAGGCAGACATTCTATGTATTACCGAACTCACGGCCAACTCGGAAAAACGCGGCTTCAGAAATGACGCGATGATAAAGACCCTGAAAATCACACCCAACGAACATGGAAGAGGTGACGGGTACGTTTGGATAAGGACGGGGGAAGTGACAGTGTACAACTGTTACTTCTCCCCTAACCGACCGGACCAAGAATACTCTGACTTCCTTGACAACCTGGAATTATCGGTAAGGAGCAGGAAAAAGGGCGCTTTGGTGATAACGGGGGATTTCAACTCGGCTTCCAAATGCTGGGGCAGCCTCACTACCACCAGAAGGGGGGAGCTGACCATGGAGTGGGCAGCGGCCCTTGATCTCACGGTGGCAAATGACGGCTCCCCGACCTTTGTAAGAGGGAGCAGCAAAACCTGCATTGACCTAACGTGGGTGAACGCGGAGGCCATAAGAGAAGGTTTCACGTGGTGCACATTACAGGACGAAAGCCTAAGCTTGCATAAATACATCGTGTCAGAAATGAACAGGCAAAACAGACCAAAAAGAAACATAACACAGGGGTGGAGCCTGAGAGGCTACAGAAAGGAAAAATTGGTTGAAACGTATAGAAACAAGTTTCCACAGCCCCCCAAGAGCGTTTCGGAACTAACAAAAAAGATATCAGCAACTTGTGACGCGACACTGCCAAAAAGAAGTGCAGGGGGACATGCACCAGTCTACTGGTGGAACGACGGAATAGCCAAACTCAGAAAAGAGGCGCATACAGCAAGACGACACTATGTCAGGGCGTGCTGTAAACAAGTAACTCCAACATGTGACCTGTTGAGGCTTGAGGCTAAGGAAGCCAGGAAGAAACTCAGGAAAGCCATCGAGGCAGCTAAAAGAGCCTCATGGGAAAGACGGTGCGAGGAACTCGATGACGACATCTGGGGGCAGGGGTCGACTTAGAATTCGCGAACCCCTACCGGCTCTTTCAGAAGGAGAAACTGAGGGTATAATCAAGACCCTGTTTCCCCAGGACAGGATACGGATTTGGGAAACTGACGAAGAGCTGACGACGGCAGTGGGCAGGCTCAAAGCCAAAAAAGCGCCAGGCCCTGACCACATTCCAGCCGAGGTTCTCAAGGACCTAATAACAGATAACCCGGACACGATGCTAGGTATATTGAACGAATGCCTCCGGAAAGGGGAGTTTCCAGAACAGTGGAAGAAGGCAAAAGTGATACTGCTTAAAAAACCCGGCAAGGCGCCCGACCAGCCCACAAGCTACAGGCCACTGTGCCTGCTTGACACGATGGGTAAAGTCCTCGAAACGATCATTCACTCCAGGCTGTCAAGCGCGCTGGAGGCAGGTGAAGGGCTGGCCGAAAATCAGTTTGGCTTTAGAAAGGGCAGGAGTACGACACAAGCCATCCTAAAGGTAGTGGGCATTGCAGAGTCAGTCAAAAGCGTAAAGGCGCGGAAGAGGAAAATCTGTGCCCTGATAACGTTTGACATCCGGAATGCGTTTAACTCGGCTTCCTGGAGCCTCATTATCCAAGCCCTGAAGGAAAGAGACACACCGCAATACCTTGTAAACCTGATTCAATCATACCTTAGGCACAGGTATATAATAATAATAATAATAATAATAATAATAATAATAATAATAATAATAATAATAATAATAATAATAATCTTTATTGACACTCGTCAAAGGCGGGGTTCAGCCAGAGGCTGCTCTTCCACCCAACCCAACATTTTAAAATTACATAAATTTTACAATGTACACCAAATTAAACATAGATCAAGTATATATAGTAATATATAGAAATAAAATTTTTAAGTTTTCTTGCTTACAAATTTACACAAACTGTATACAATTTGTTTTTTAATGAGTTTACTGTTAGAGACTTCAAATCATCTGGTAGTGAATTATACAGCATCGGTGCTAGATATGAAAAACAACATTTGTATTTAGATTTTTTAAAAGAAGGTACAACAAACGAATTCTTTGACCGAAGCCCATAATCACAATCCTTATAATTTAGTTTCTCAAATAGGTATGTCGGGACACCAGTATTTTTAATTTTATGTGTGAGAATAATATAGGATTTTCTTGCGCGAGTGCCTATATCCTCCATATTAGCTTGTAATCTATAACCTGAAATATGTTCATATTTATAAACACCATATACATATCTCAGACAGCAGTTCTGAAAGACTGTTATTCTATGTTTATCCGCTTGTGTTAAATTTGGAACATATACGCAGGAACAGTAATCGAAAATAGGTAGAATTAGTGAATTAACTAAATGCAATTTTACTTTCGACGAGAGTAAGTTACGAAACTGATAGAGATGTCGTAGCTTAATCATTGCCGCTTTTAATTTGTTTTTTAAATGTTCACGAAAATTTAAGTTTTCGTCAATATATACTCCTAAACTTTTCGCAACTGTACTTCGTTCAAGAGTAGTGCCACCCAGTATGATGTCCGGTAATTTACCCACTCTGAATACAACTAGAGAAGATTTTGTCGCATTAATTTTGAGTCCATTGTTCTTTACCCATGTAGTAACAATCTCCAAATCCTGATTGATTCTGTTACAATTTTCATTTATATTTTCCGAATTTATAGTTGCTATAATGTATCATCAGCATAAGAGTGGATGTCACAAAAATTTAACTTAGAGGGCAAATCTGATACATAGAGCAAAAAGAACAATGGTCCCAGAATAGATCCTTGCGGGACACCACGCTGCAACGGGAAAGCTACCGAGTTAAGTATCTCACAGGAATTACGCATACTTATGCAGAACTCTCTATTAGTGAAATAGTCTTTACACCATCTTAGAGTATCCTCTGAAAACTTGTAATAATGGAGCTTAGCAAGCATTAATTCATGGTCCACCATATCGAAAGCTTTTGAAAGGTCTATTTGAATAAGTACTGATGCCTCAGAGTTGTCAAAATTTTTGATAAGTGAATCTAGTATATTTAAAAGACAGGTACAAGTACTGTGTCCTTTTCTGAATCCCGATTGTGTTGAAGGAAATATTCCATTAAGTGAGGCAAAAGTAGTTATTTGGTCGCAACATATTCTTTCCAAAACTTTCGATAGGGTGGGTAGAATGCTAATTGGACGGAGATCATCAAAAGTGGAGGGATTGGTGAGTTTAGCAACGGGTTTAATAATTGCGGATTTCCATAATCGCGGCACTACTCCATCTAACAAACATGTATTTATAATATGAACAATATATTTCAAGATGACAGGAAGTATTAGTAATATCATTTTGCGAGAAATACCGTCTAAACCCGTAGCATCTGATTTTATGTGATTTAAAATTTTTTCAACTACATTATTATCTACACATCTAAAATTAAAAAAGTCATTTGCGCTTCCTGGAAATGAGTTATTCTTATAAAAATTTATTGTGTCAGGATTCACTTTGTCAGTACCAACTTTATCTAGCAAGTGTTGCCCGTATGATTGTGGGTTGCATAAAACATCCGGAATATTTATATGTTGTGTAGTATTTACACCCACATGTTTTAGATTGCTCCACAGTTTTCTGGAATCTTTAATACTACTATCAACATTATGGTTTATAAAAGCTTGCTTTTCTCTTCGAATAGCTGCTGTTGTTAAATTTCTTAACTGCTTATGATATGGTATATAATCACGGGAAATGGCACGGCGTACCTGGTAACGAGGGGGGTCCCACAAGGCTCGATCCTTGGACCACTATTATGGAACCTCCTCTATGACGGTATCCTGAGGATTAAGCTACCATTGGGAGTAACCGAGGTGGCTTATGCCGACGACCTGGGGCTGGTGGTGGTAGCAAGATCAGTGGACGTACAGGAAAGTAAATCGGTGTTGCGACCTCATTATCACATGGCTAAACGAAAACAGCCTAAGCCTCGCTCCAGAGAAGACAGAGGCGGTGATCCTGGTCGGATGGAGAAAGACCCCACAAGTAGAGTTCAAGGTTGGGGACGCAAAGATAAAACCCCTAACAGAGGTAAAATACCTCGGAGTAACAATCAGCTGGGCACAAACTTTGGGCGACATATGAAGACTTGTAATGAAAACCGGGCTAAGTGCCAAAACAATAATTTTGAGATAAATGTTTTTTTTTTTTCATTTATCAATTCTGAGAACATAACACATGCACTATCTTTCAGAATTTTTTTGAACTGTTTCTAACAATCCAGGCACTTAGCCCTCTTTATAGGCTGTTACATAACACACGTTTCAGATTTAAAGTAAAATTTTAATATTTTGGCACTTAGCCCGGTTTTCATTACAAGTCTTCATATACAGAAGGCAGCAGAAAAGGCAGAAAGAACAGTTAACGCCGTAACCAGGATCACGCCTAATGCAGGGGGTCCACGTCAGAGTAAAAGAAGATTATACGCCGCCGTAGCAAATTCCATCTTACTATACGCTGCGCCAGTTTGGGCGGACGTAGTCAAAAAGGACTGCCACAGGAAAGGAATTGTGAAAGTACAAAGGAAACTAGCGATACGCATATGTTCTGGATATAGGACCGTGTCAGCAGACGCAATACTAGTCTTAGCCGGCACCCCTCCTGCAGACCTGGAAGCGCGTGGCCGTAAAGAGCACACAACCAAGAGCGAGCGTGCCTTAATCGTCCAAGCTCACTGGCAGAAGAGGTGGGAAGACAGCAGCAAAGGGAAATGGACTCGGGAACTAATACCGAGCATAAAAGCATGGACCGAAAGGAAACATGGTGAGCTAAACTACCACCTGACCCAGGTCCTAACCGGACACGGCTGCTTTGGGGTTTACCTATTCCGCATAGGTAAGGCACCTCATGCCACATGCGGAAGATGATACCGTTGAACACACCATGTTCTGGTGTCCATCCTTCACAGAAGAAAGGCAAAAATTAACCTGCCAAATAGGAGAGGTAAACGTAGAGACCCTATTCCCAAAAATGCTATATTCGGCTGAAGCTTGGGATGCTGTTAAGCAATACTGCGTAACAATAATAGGAAGGAAAGAAACGATAGGAAGGGAAAGGGAAAGACAAGGCAACAGGTAAACGGAAGAACAAGTCCCCCACCCTGAAGTAATGTTGCGAAACGGTTCCGGGGTGGCAGGGATTAATGAAGGGACGGGAGAGTTTAGTGGGTATGGATAGAAGGCGGAGTCCCACACTACCGAGTCCCCTGAGGGGGGGGGGGATGCGCTGCTTCGGCACCATCCTAGGCTGTGCATAAAGCATTCTCTCCAACCCTATAAAAAAAAACCTGTCAAAATAATCTTTTTCCATATTTTTTGCTCTACAAAGTCTAAGATTTTTTCGTGCCTCTTTTTTAAGTTTATTGCAAGTGTCGTTGTACCATGGTTTATTTCTTGTGAAGCTGTGAGGTGCTTGCCTAAAAGTACTTATCTCTTTTTTTATTCCAATCTCGAGTGAAACCTTCTCTATCTCTTGCGTCAGGTGTTTGTAGGTATCTTTCGTGTTTAAAGTTTTTGTAGAAGTCATATTATCTCTTTGTCTCTGATCCATTTTCTCTACATATTTTCTTTCTTTATTCGGGTCCCATTTTGTTTTTAATTTCATGTATGTTGATTTTTTGTGACTTTGACCTTTTATATTGAGTATCGTTAGTGTGCAAATAAGGTGATCAGAGACAATAATTTTTGCATGAATTGCGAAGTCCATTACCATTTCAAGGGCAGAGAGATTTAGCCAAACAAGGTCGATGATGCTTTTACCATTTTTGTTTAAGAACGTATAGTTTGCAGGTGAATCGCTGAAAGATCGGCCGTTAACAACGTATAAATTTTCCAGTTCCATCAATTCTACTAAATCTTTCCCTTTCCTATTAACAGTTTGATCCAATGTTGATCGTGTTGCATTCAGCTGAGAGTTTGTAAATAGGATGCCTTCTGCTTGATTTAAATTACCACTTCTACTATTGAAGTCACCACCAATTATAATAGGGTAATGTTTGTATTTATCATTTATGTTTTTAATACATTGTGTCAACAGTTCTATAATTATTCCATGATTGTAACTTGGGGAAAAATATACTGTTCCAAGGATAATTCTACGCGAGTTTGAAACTATTTCTAAGAATATCCAGTGAACTTCTTTCTCTATTATTGTAGTTTGGTTTATATTTTTCCGTGAGAGTATTATAATTCCTCTCTTTGCTCGCCCCGTTGTATTATCTTTTACTGCTTCTTGCTGAAATTTTGTATAACTTTCTAAAAAAATCGTTATCTGTTTTTATTTGGTAATTAGTCCATGTTTCGGTAATGTATATAAAATCGTATTCTATTAGAAGTTCTAATTCTTGCTTATTTAGTTTGTGTATATTAGACTACCGCTGTATATTCCAAAATATTACTTTGTTAATTTCTTTGGGCGTTTCTTCCTTTCTTCTGAGCTTTTTACGTAGACTGAGATCTAGTCATAATATGTAATATCGAGTGGTCCTTTTGGAGTTTTAAGGGTGTCTTCTTTTGTTAATGATGTTGTGATCGTTTCATTTTCTCGATCATATGTCTTTTCTTGTTTATCAGTTTGCGTATTATTTATTTGTCGTTCGTCAAGTGCATAGATTTCATTTAGTTGTTGTGCTGAAATGGTCTTTCTTCTAATTTGAGTTACTTGGTAGGTAGGATCATCTATTTGTTTATTTTCTTCTTCATCCTTAAGTTCATTACTTGTGAAATAATTTCCGTCCATCACTATTTTGTCCTGTCTTAAGCGAGCTCTATGCCCTTCTTTTCTAGCTTTTATGAGAGATGGTTTCAAGATTTTACGCTCCTCGATTACTTTGTGTGTATAATCCTCCTCAATATATATGTTCGTGTTTTTTAAATGCTTTGTGTTATTGAGAATTTCAAATTTGAGCCTTTTGTAGGTCAGTTCAACTAAAACAGGTCTTGGATTTTCCGCACTTTTAAATTTTCCTAGTCTTTTAATAGCTTCAGTATTCCATTCAGTAATTACATGAATCTTAAGTTGATTTTGGATTATTTCCAGAAAGACTTTTTCCAGGTCTCTGTCTTCTTCTTTCGCTCCACATATAATTAAGTTTTTTCTCTTACCTTTTTTTCCAATGCTTGTATTTGTTTTTCTTTGTTTTTTAATTCTTCTTCCAGAAGTTCACATTTAACTTTACTGTCATTGCATTTGCTATTGAAAGTATCAACTGAGTTTTTTAATTTAGTGAATTTCAAATTAAAGCTTTCCGTTTGCTGTTGGAATAGATTTTCAATGTCTGCTAAAGATGCCATTTGTTATTTTAAATTTGACTATGGTATGCAATACTGCTAATTATGTGTAATTATTTGTTTACGAGCGCGCACGTTCTCACAAAACTTTCAAGGTTAGGCAGATATTCACCGTAGATTCTTCGATAGCTCTCTTGAAAACTTCAATATAATGATTAATTCACTATAGTTAAGATATTCAGGTCCTTAGATACACCTTTGGAAGTTATAGGATGGAATAGTGCTGACATAGACAGTTAATATTTAAGAACGTGACTTTATGTAGAATTATCATTTTACATTATACGTAGTTATAGTTTAGCCATGAATTATTATTTGTATGTTTTAAGTTAGTCTTAGCTCAGAATTTGTACAAGGAGAAACGTCTACAGGAAAATAAAATACTGTTTAAAAACAGAGTTAATTTGTTTAACGTTATAATTGGCGCAGTCGGTAGGATAGGCCTTAACAAATTAGTGAAAATAATTTGGTTCACCTTTGTGATTTATTTGGCCAACGAACAGTCTTTTTGTATTAACGAAAATTACCCGTCGTGCGCGTAGTGAGTTAACGTATATAGCTAACTAACACGCATCTTATTAAAAGACAAACATAAAACAAATTAACTAAAGTTCCTGAGCGTGCTCACTGTGCTGAGTGCAAATCAGTCAACGAGAACCTCAACCTTGCAGCGTCGATCAGCTGGACGGCATCTCCGATTCCAGAGGCACCTGCACCCGACATAGACAAGACTGCAGTTCCAGGAACTCATCAAGCGATTTCAACGAATATGAAACCGTCACTGTAAGTACCACATGTCATTTCGAGGTCTAAACGTAATAATAAATTCAAGCGAAAGCTCAAATTCTGAATCTGACTCAGATCTTGACGATCTTAATTTAAATCCAAACACCTTAAATAATCCTTCAATTATACTAAGACAACCTATATTAAACATGGCAACCCCAGTCCTAAAAAAAAGAATATCTGGAGATGGAGCCAGAATTCTTCGGTGAAAGAGAACTTTTACCAAGATTTATCGAAATCTGTGAAAAATTAGTAAAACGATTTTATAATCAAGCAGATCCACAAGATTTTCAAAATAAATATTTAATGAGTACAATATTAGCTAAAATAAAAGGCGAAGCAGCGATAAATATTTCTAGTTGTTCCGTCAAAACATGGGAAAACTTAAAAACTTCATTAATAGATACATATGCGGACAAAAGAGATTGTTTCATATTAACAATAGAAATGACCGAATTAAAGCAAGGCGCGAACGATACGGTATACGATTTTACAATAAAATACAACATATTTTAAATTTACAAGTATCGTATGTAGTAACAAATCACCCGGCTACTGCAGCAATAATGACCGATTTCTTTAGAAATTACGCACTCAGAATTTTATTAAAAATATTAAAAGAGACAATAGAGCAACTCATGAAAGCAAAGAAACCTGCTGACCTAAACGCTGCTCTGAGTATGCTAACTAATGACTTACAATTCGAAAATCATTCCAAACCATCTAAAAATGTAATGCCTATTCAAAAACCATTTCAAAACAAAATAATTAAAATTTTAGAAATAACAGGCCTTTCCAACTAACAAGTGTACCACAGAACATTAACTACACGTTTAATAAACCGCCGACATATTTTAATAACTAACAAACAGCGCAGCGTAGAACTAACTTTCCTACAATGATTAGAAATACTAACCAACCACTCCCCAGACCTACACCAATGAACATATCCACACGAAACACACAATTCAATGCTCCAAGACCCGGACCTTCCACTCAAAGACAAAATTTCATAAGTCAAAACAGACAATTCTTTTCAAAAAATATCGCGGAAGAACTCTATAACATAGATCAATCAGAAATAGTAAATTACACAGACGAACACAACATTGTAGATCAACCAGAGACACAAGATTATACGATGAATGAATACCCACTCGATGATAACCCAGAAATTAAAAATGAAACAAATGCATCAGATCAAAACGAACATTCTTTTTTAGACGAAATGGCCTCGGATCAAATACTTCACACTTCCAATTAATGAATTTAACAAATAACCAAAGCAAGCTACCATTTATTGTAATTCCAGAAAATAATTTAAAAATTTTAATAGACACTGGTAGCACGAAATCATTTGTAAATCTCGACATTGCATTCAAACACGGTTCATCTACCGAGAAATATAATACACAAATTCCTATCTCAAACGTGTTTAATCTCAAAGACAATCCAAAACCAGCGTTAAATAATTATCTTTTTAAATTTCATAATCAATTCGATTTACTACTTGCCATGGAAAATATGATAAAACAAAAAATTTCAATCGACACAGTAAACGATATGATAATTACTCCAAACAGTAAAATAAAAATTCATTACCATAATTTTAAAGCTACCCCGACACAAATAATTTAACAGTAAATCAAAAATATCGTAACAATGGCATAATAGACCCAATGTCTGAAAGAATCATTAAAATAAAAGTTAACAATGAAAAAGGTAATATTCTAGTTCCAAATATCTGAACAAAAAATTTATTAATTCCTGAATGTGCTACTGTAGCAAAAATCTATGAAGCTATGTGTACAATTATTAACTTGTCAGAGAGCGAAGTTTGAAATTCCAATTATAGTAGAAGCGTTAAACAATTACGAAATATATACAATGAATGCAGACTCAAATTTAAACCTCACACAAATAGAAAAAATTAAATTCGATGAATCAAAAACTAGAACTGATTATTTGAATAAAGAAGAAGAAATTGCAATTTCAAAATTAATTAAACTATGCTCTTTTAGCATACAATAATATAATTCACTCTGTTACGAAAATAAAACCATCAGAAATCATATCCGGTCACCTGGAAATAAATGCCCCCTTCAATATAGATATTGATAAACAGCTTAATAATAACTACATGGAAAATCATAGAAATAAAACAAAAATTTTATATCAAACTATTAATAACAAAATTTTGCAAAATAAAGAAAAAATAATGAGTAAGCGTAATGAAACCAGAGAAGAATTACCAAAAATTCCTAAAGAAATTTTCAAATGTAATACCCCGAGAGCTTGAAAATTATCGGGTATTTCCCAATTACTTCGCTGCGTAGCAACGATTGAGATAAGTTTTGCTTAAAAAAATTTTTTTAAGCAAAACTTATCTCAATCGATGCTACACAGGGAAACAAGAGGGAAATACACGATTAATTTTCAAGCTCGAGGGTTATTCGGCTGATTATTCTTGATGATTCTGAAAAGCGCATAGGTTACAACTGTCAGAAAAATGATTGTTTATCGCCTAACAACCTAGCCGGGAAATTTTCGAAAAATTATCGATATAATTTAGACCTAGTTGTACCAAGTGATGTTAAATGCTACGCTCTTATTGATCGAAATTGGGGTTGAAAAAATTATCGTAAAAATTAAACAAAAACAACAGAAAACAAAAAATAAATTCAAATCCGAAAAATTTAAATAAATTGATAAAAATTTAAATTTGCCAAATTAGAAACTAAATACGGGAATACAATGGAAAAAATCCATCTCTCTAATATAAAACGTCCTAGACAAAATACTTATCAATTTAATACTCCAAGCTGTTCACATTAGGACAAGGATCGATCATCAAAAACATAACCGAAAATATTGGATTACTATCTATTAGACTGGGCCCTGCTAAACTAGAAAAAACAACACACACACTCATCCACTACTACAACCTCAAACCCCTTTTCGAACAATACGATAACCTAAACAACCAATATAATGACCTAAAGACAACGATATCCAATAACTCTAAATATTTACATGAACATGACAACTATGTCAAAATAATACAATTCATTCGTACAAATATTAATAACAAAATTGATAATATAGAATTTTATACAAATAAAAATAGAAACAAAAGAGGCTTAATAGATGGATTGGGATCAGTTTTCAAAGCCGTTACTGGGAACTTAGATGCAGAAGACGGTAAGAGATATGACAAAATATTAAATCACATGCAAAAGAATGAATACAATTTAGAAAACCAATTAAAACTAGCATACTCGGTAAACCACCAAATTATAACAAATTTTAATAATACCATTTTGGACATACAACATAATGAATCTATTCTGAAATCCAAAATACTACAACTCAGTGAAATAATAAATAACATGCATATTCAAGACATTCTTTTTACAAAAACTATTTACGATCAATTAATAATCCTATACAACTCGATCCTAGATATCCTACAAGATATCGAAAATTCAATTACCTTTTGTAAATTGAGAACATTACACCCCAGTATAATACATCCAAATGAATTATTATCTGAATTACAAAAAATCTCTAAACATTATAAATCCTAATTACCTTTGAAACAAACTCCGAGAATATTTTAGAATTTGAATCACTACTAAAAGTAGACTGTAAAGTTGAACTATCCCAAATAATTTACTTAATATCAATTCCCATTAACTTTGAAAAGGACTTTGAACTGGTTTACTTGTAGGTACCCCATACCAACAAAATACGATTCAGATTTTGTAACGATTATCCCTAGTGCAAGATATTTTCTAAAATCTAATACTGAAATAATGCCTCTAAATGACATATGTACTGCAACCAAGGTTTATCAGTGCCCCAATAAATTCTACAACCACCATCAGTCATCATGTGAATAAGAAATCTTACAACAGTCCTCTACCCAGTGTCACTATTCTAAAATTAATATTAAAGAAAACCATATCGAAGTAATTCCGGAAATCAATAAATATTTGTTAATATTCCTTCACGAAGATAAAATAACGCTTAAGTGTTTAGACGAAGTAAATATCAAAACTTTGCGCGGAATCTATTTCATAAAAATGATAAAAATTGTGAAATAATATACAACCAACAAAAATTAATATTTTTAAGTAAAGAACAAGGACAACCAATAATTTTACCAAAATTAAATTTCGCACTTAAAACTTTGCCATTAAATTTTTTTTCAATAAACCTAAACCCTGTGAAACTAGAAGACATTTCATTAAATCCTGTAGTAACTATTCAAGAAGAAGCCATCAACATCCATGTGCCAAGTGTATGGACTGTTTTGTTATATTTGTTAATAATAATAATTGGACTGTACTTTCTAATAAAATGGATAAAAACCAGGAAACTAAGGAAACCAATCATCAACTCAAAACCAGAAGAAGAACAAATTGAGCTACCAGGAGGTGCTCCTTTCTGATAAGGGAGGAGTTATAGGGTGGAATAGTGCTGACATAGACAGTTAATATTTAAGAACGTGACTTTATGTAGAATTATCATATTACATTATACGTAGTTGTAGTTTAGCCATGAAATATTTTTGTATGTTTTAAGTTAGTCTTAGCTCAGAATTTGTACAAGTAGGAACGTCTAAAGTAAAATAAATACTTTTTAAAACCAAAGTTAATTCGTTTAACGTTATAATTTATATATATATATATATATATGTTGAATTTTAAATTTCCGCGAGTGTTATTGATGTAACTTGAATTCTTCCGGGTATCTTCTCGCGTTGGTCTGGTTTGGTTCTGAGAAGAACCGTTGTTTAGACGACCGACGTTTCGGCAAGGTCTCACTTGCCATCTTCAGGTCTTGGATTGATTCCGTGTTCTCGATCTGGTGTTAGGTCTTGAACTGACGTTTGTTGTTGATGCAGCAGGCTTATATTTAGTGGTCATAGTTGGATGCTTCACTGAGTTGTTCCGGGTTATTGGTTCTGGTTGCTTGGTTTGGTCTTTCTGCGTCATTGATTCCGTTGCTGGTGTAGGATTCGGTGTATGCTTTTTTACCTTTTGTGCCAATTTGTTAAGTGCTGGTTTCCATGTGGGTGGTAATCTTCGTGTGTCGTCCCTTGTATTCAGGTTATTTGGTCGTTTTTCGATTTCTATGGCTTCTCTGATGATTCTTTTAGTTGTGTGTCCGATGCTAGCTATCATCCTTGTGTTCTTGAAATCGATCGTGTGTGATGTAGTTTTCACGTGCTGAGCCAGAGCTGAGGTTTTCTCGTCTTTTTTCACAGAGTTTTGATGTTCGTTTCTTCTGATGTTGATTCTTCTGTTAGTTTGACCGATGTAGGTATTGTCACAGTCTTGACAAGGAATTTCGTACACTCCTTGGCTCTCCAGGTTGATCTTGGTCTTCGGATTTGGCAGAATCGTATTAATTTTCCTATCTGTGGTGAAGATGGTCTTGATTTCGTTTTTCTTCAGTACTCTGCTTATTTTGTTGGTAGTGCCTTTAACGTATGGAAGGTAGGCGTAAGTAGGTAGTTTTTCTTCATCAGTTTCTCTTTTAGTTTTTTGTGGTTTAAGAGCCAATTTTATGTTTCTCTGGTTGTAACCGTTTTGAAGTAGTGCGGCCTTGATAGTTTCCATTTCTTTTTGTCGGTTTTCGTTGTCCGTTAATCGTTGTGATCTTGTGATGAGTGTTTTCACTACTGACTGTAGCTGGGCTGGATGGTGATGAGAGTCAGCATTTAGATAGCGATTAGTATGTGTTGCTTTTCTGTAAACTGTGTGGTTCAGGCTTCCGTCTGCTGTTTTCTTTACAAGTACATCTAGGAACGGAAGTTGGTTTTCTTCTTCTACTTCCATGGTAAACTTGATGTTGGGATGAATTCCGTTGAGATGGCCCAGAAATAATTCCAGCTGCTCCCTTCCGTGGTTCCAGATTACGAAGGTATCATCGACGTATCGTAACCATAACTTTGGTTTCTGGTTAGCGGATTGAAGGGCTCTAGTTTCGAAGTCTTCCATGAATAAGTTTGCCAGGACTGGTGAGAGTGGAGAACCCATGGGAGCGCCTGCCACTTGTTTATATCGCTGGTCTTTGTATATGAAGTAGGTGTTCTTCAGGCAGTGTCTCGTTAGTTCCAGGATGTGTTCTGCAGGTTTGTGCTTTTCCTTTATAATATTCAATGTTTCTTCCACTGGTATGTTTGTGAAGAGTGATACTATGTCAAAACTGACTAAGAGATCTTCTGGTTGGACAACTTCTTTCTTCAGTAGCTCGATGAAGTGGCTAGCATTCTTGACGTTAGATTCCGCTTCTTCGGCGTATGGTTGAAGTTTTTTAGCCAAATATTTTGCCAGTTGTTGTGACGGAGATCCTATGCAGCTAACTATCGGTCTCAGTGGAGTTCCTTCTTTGTGGATTTTAGGTAATCCGTAGAATTTGGGACATTTAGATGATTTCTCTCTTGGAATTAGTTGAACTTGTGTGTCGTTATCAATTGGACTGGCATGTTGTTGGATCGGAGGAAATGCTGTCATATGCTGGATCGTCCAGGAGTTCTTGTATTTTACGGTCGTAGTCCTCTTTGTTCATCACAACGGATGCGTTGCCTTTATCCGCTGGTAGAATGATGATATCCGAATTTTGTCGCAGCGATCGTAGTGCCTGCTGTTCTTTAGTTGATAGGTTCTTCTTCGGTGGGCGGGCTGTTCTTAGTATGCGTGAGACATCTTGACGGATCTCTTCTGCTTTATTTTTTTCTCCAGGTGAAATATGGAGGATTCCACGCCACATATTATCTCTTCCACTGGAATATGGGTTGGTGCAACTGCGAAGTTGAAACCCTTGGATAAAACGTTTAGTGCTGCTTTATCCAGTTGCACTCTCAACGGAATTCATCCCAACATCAAGTTTACCATGGAAGTAGAAGAAGAAAACCAACTTCCGTTCCTAGATGTACTTGTAAAGAAAACAGCAGACGGAAGCCTGAACCACACAGTTTACAGAAAAGCAACACATACTAATCGCTATCTAAATGCTGACTCTCATCACCATCCAGCCCAGCTACAGTCAGTAGTGAAAACACTCATCACAAGATCACAACGATTAACGGACAACGAAAACCGACAAAAAGAAATGGAAACTATCAAGGCCGCACTACTTCAAAACGGTTACAACCAGAGAAACATAAAATTGGCTCTTAAACCACAAAAAACTAAAAGAGAAACTGATGAAGAAAAACTACCTACTTACGCCTACCTTCCATACGTTAAAGGCACTACCAACAAAATAAGCAGAGTACTGAAGAAAAACGAAATCAAGACCATCTTCACCACAGATAGGAAAATTAATACGATTCTGCCAAATCCGAAGACCAAGATCAACCTGGAGAGCCAAGGAGTGTACGAAATTCCTTGTCAAGACTGTGACAATACCTACATCGGTCAAACTAACAGAAGAATCAACATCAGAAGAAACGAACATCAAAACTCTGTGAAAAAAGACGAGAAAACCTCAGCTCTGGCTCAGCACGTGAAAACTACATCACACACGATCGATTTCAAGAACACAAGGATGATAGCTAGCATCGGACACACAACTAAAAGAAGAAGAAGAAAGTTCTGTTCTCCAAGATATTGGGGTTATTACTAAGCAAGATACTTCAAAAGTAATTGATAGGAGCAAAATAAGACGAGAACGGAAGAAACGCCGTAAAGATATTCAGGATACTTGCAATAAAGATATTGAAATAAATGGAATTTACTTTGATGGAAGGAAAGATAAAACCCTTGTTGTAGAAAAATTTGGTCCGAAATATCACAATAAAACTATTACTGAAGAACACATTGTTTTGATTTCTGAGCCAGAAGAAAATTATTTAGGACACGTTACTCCAACATCGGGGAAAGCCAACAGTATTAAGACAAGTATATTAAACTTTCTGCAGTATGTATTAAAAACTAATTTTAAAAAATAGTGGTAATTGGATGCGACGGAACTGTAGTCAACACGGAAGTAAAGAACGGTGTCCTAAGGCAACTTGAAACTGCTATAGGACAACCAGTTCATTGGTTCATATGTTTATTACATTGTAATGAGTTACCTCTGCGTCACTTAATGGAACACCTAGATGCCTAGATGGTAAAACTAAGGATCCTAAAGGCTTCTCTGGTGTCCTTGGAAAAGCTCTTGATAAATGTGAAAACATGTCTGTAGTTATTTTTGAAAAGATACATGCAAAACTACCTCAGATAACGTTCAAAGATTTAAGTACAGATCAGAAATACCTTTATGAGATGTGTTTGGCAATTTCAGAAGGTAAAGTATCCTTTGATTTAAGTCAAAGACAGCCAGGAAAAATGGCTCATGCAAGGTGGTTGACAACCGAAAATAGGATTTTAAGATTATATGTAGCAACTGAGAAACCCTCCAAATGAATTAAAGGCAATCGTATATCCAGTTATTGAACGCAATGCGTATTTTTGTCACCCAGAGAACATTTTATTAGGAATGTTAGCTGATGACAGAATATATATTCGTGAATTGGCTTTAAGAAAAATATTAAAATGTAGATCCAAATGCGACAATAATAAAGGAATTCGACGGTTTGAAGTACCTAAATTGAACTTCGAAGCTGAAGACTATATCGACTTGATCGATTGGATGTCTGTCCCTATAACCGAACCACCATTACCGAGAGAAATATCAGATGAGAATTTGCAAATGATGATTTTAGATGTACCTGAGAAAATTGACATACCAAAATATCCCTGCCATACTCAAGCGGTAGAAAGATGCATAAAATTGGTGACAGAAGCTTCGGCTTCAGTCTGTGGATGCGAATCGAGGGATGGATTCATACTTGCAAGAATCAAATCACGGCAAAATTTACCGCAGTTTGAAACAAAAAAACAATTTGTTGAAACTATTAGAAAATGATTAGGTGAGTTCAATAAATAGTTTCTTTTTTAAATAATATTTGTCTAATATATTCTAGCATGACGATTTCTCAACTCGTTCCGTAATGAAGGCTGAAATAACTTGTGCACTAAACAAAATAAATGATTTTTGTAAAACTTACAATATTTGCTTCATTTTAAAGAAATCTTAATTTTATTTTTTTCGCTATAGGAACCTATAAAAAAATGATTAAAATGAATGACTTATTTTAGTTATTTTAGGACTGAAATGTAAACTTATGTCAAACAGTAGTAAAAAATAAAAAAAAAACTTCATTTTGTTTTCAATATAGGACCCTCAAGACATTAATTCTCTTACTTCAAATTTTGTCAGATCATTCGTAGTACAAAAATGCAACTTTCTACCATATAGGCGAAACATAAAAAAAATATTTTAAAATCGTACAGTTTCAGTCCGACCAAGGGTACAAGGCGCATGGTCAATAATGATCTTCTCTACCGTGGTTTATATACTATTTTTTTCACTACTAGCTCTTAAATCCTATGTAACGAATTTTTTAATCATCATAACATAAGCAATTTGATATGAATACTTGTTAATATCTACAAAAACCGAGAAGGCAGAAATGAAATTCTTTTGTTTTTAGCATTGTTTTTTAAAATATTTGGACCCTCGAGAAAATTTGTCCTGGTAGATTCTTTTTGGGTTGAAATAGTTAAAAAATATCTAAATAAGAGGTCCACTCCTAACATGGAAAAAGTATTCATTAGTTTCTAACATGGCAAAACCTACAAGACAAAATATACGACATCATACAATAAGCAAGATGTCCAAATATAGTTCCAACATTTTTAAATTTAGATAACTCAGAAACTTACATAGGTTATTCATTGCGAAGTACTTTCGCTACCATTTTGGCAGTAAATGAAGGCGACATATTATCTCGAAAACATCATAACCTCAACCACTGATACCAGAAAGTCTAAATGCAACTTAATATGACCGTGGGTAACCTTACTGCAACTTCATGAAATATAAGAAATACTTAAATTTCATTAAACACGGGTTCTGTAGCAATAAATACTAGTAATGGTTTCCATTTCTTATATAAAAATGCAATTATAACCCTAAAATGAACAAAACTGTACAATGTAAGATTATTCAATAATATTACAATAAACATTTACCTTTTCGAGAATTTAACAATAAATAAATACATAAATACATATTTCACAATGTAACAGCAGACTACACTCACATGTAAAATGTGACAGTTTGAAAGATACTTACTATTCACACTGAAATTTGCCTGGGATTGCAAACTTGAAATTAGGCGCCAATTTTAAATTCAGAATTAATATTTTCCTTCCATTTAACGAGTCAAATAAGTTCAGAAGCTTGAATTTCTTTGAAATGTGACAATTCTCATTATTTACCTAGGTCAATAATAATCCATTATTGACCGTTGTTAAGGACGCGGTAGAGAAAAACAATTTCACGACTCAAACCGAAGTCAATAATGGCATGTTGTTAGGCTAGTAGTGAAAAAAATAAATTATTATATTTTACGTGGTATATAAAAAAAAACATACTCATTCGACATAGTATATTATATATAAATAAATAAATAAATTATTTTGAAGCGCGTGTAAACGGCGGGAGTAACTATGATTCTCTTAATAGTAAAGGCAGGCAGACAGGGGCAAGCAAAATTCAAATGGGTTTTTCGATAAAATTACTAGTTCAAGAGATCGTTTATAACTCGTAAACCATTGGTTTTACAACAAAAGTGTATAGGACAAGATCATTTCCATTTAATATTACGGACAACTTTTATTCGAACTTTTTTTCGATTAGACTGCTGGTTCACGAGTTCGCTTATAACTCGTAAACGAGTGGTTCTACAACAAAAGTGTATAGGACAAGATTATTACCATTTAATATTACGGACAACTTTTATTAGAACTTTTTTTCGATTAGACTGCTGGTTCACAACTTTGTTTATAACTCGTAGACCAGTGGTTCCAAAACAAAACTATATATTAAAAGTTTTATTACATTATATGTTGCACATTTGTATATAATTAGAATTATATTTGTTTAATTGGTATATGATTTATTTGTATAGGTCCCTTGAATACTCTATCAAAAACTTCAGATATTTAATATTTTTAAATTAGAAACAAAACTCTATACAAACATATGAATATTAAATTTATCGCTTAATAATTAGTATAAATTAACGCAATAGGTCCTTTAAATACTAATGATTTAAAATTTATTTTTTTATATTTTATAATAATAAAATATTGTTTCTCTAATTGTATTAATTAGATTTTTATTTGTTTATTTCGTATATGTTTTAATGGTATAGGTCCCTTAAATACTCTATTAAAAAATTCAAATATTAAATATTTTTTAAATTGGAAACAAAACTCTATACAAATATATAAATATAATATTTATCGTTTAATAATTAGTATAAATGAACGCTATAGGTCCTTTAAATACTAAATATTTAAAATTAATTTTTATATATTTTATATTTATATAGTAGGTCCCATAAATACACTAATTGAAAATTATTAAAACTCAATTTTTAATTACTATTAATCAAGCCCTATATATTTTATTTGAACTTTTTCCAATTTAAGATAAAAATTTAAATTAATATTTCGTAACGTTTTCCCAAGATTTAAAAATCTCATATGTCGGTAATCATCTAAACTCTATACAAATATATAAATATAATATTTATTGCTTAATATTTAGTATAAATTAACGTAATAGGTCCTTTAAATACTAAATATTGTAAATTTATTTTTATATATTTTATAATAATAAAATATTGTTTCTCTAATTGTATAAGAATTATAATTATTTGTTAATTATAATAAACACTTTATATAGTATATATAGATAAATACACTAATTGAAAATTATTAAAACTCAATTTCTAATTACTATTAATCAAGCCCTATATATTTTATTTGAAATTTTTTCCAATATTATGTATAGTTTTTAAGATAATAAATAAAATAAATTTTTCAGCACGTTTTTCCAAAATTTAAAAATCAATTTTTTTTTGAATATATGCTGCATAATATAAACTTGTTCATATGAAAACTTAGTCCCTCCGACATCAGTACATGCCGTGAACAGAAAATGTCCTCTGTGGTCACTATTAACTTAGTCGAATTTAAACGCCGGTCAAAATTCAATATCAACATTTTACCGGCAACCGTACCGGCAACTCCGGACATTATACGTTACGAAAAAAATCCATTCTCGTCCCATCAAATCGTGCGTCATTTATATAGTAGAGCAATTATTTGATGATAAGTATTTACACAGAATGAAGAATTGATGGTTGGATTTTTATGCCTGTATTATACATAATATATCTTTCCATCATCATATTTATATATATAGGGTGAAGATTTGAAATGTGGCGTATAGGGATTTCAATGTTATTTTTTAAATATTGCTGTATCTCTTTACCTATTCACTTTAGAGTAAAAGCGTAAATACAAAAATTGTTCAGAAATTAAAAACGCTTCCCATAAAGTAAATTTCATTACATAAATGTGAATAGTTCACGAGATATTAATTAAATGAAATTCAAAATTTATTCAAATTTTTTGTAGATTGCGTTGGAAAATTAAACAAATGAACTGAATATTTGACATATTGTAAAAGAGTTTGACATTTGTGTGTTACAGTGTTGTAATATTTGTTGAACATGTTTTTGAAGAATATTGTAAAGAAATAATTAATAATCTTAGCACGCAAGAAAAAATTCAATGTATTGAGTGGTATTTTGCGGGAAATTCTGCTGCGCAAGTGCTAGATCTTTTTAGCGCTTTGTATGAGGATCGGCCAATTCCATCCCTTACTACAATCCGTAGAATAATTCATAAATTTAAAAGGACTGGAAGTGTTTTACCATTATGTAGGAAATGTTAAGGGCGAAATCAACAACTTGTGAATAATGACGATTAGAATGATAATAAACTTAATGTAATGTTAGCCGTAACCGAAAATCCAAATTGTAGCGTGCGTCAAATATCTTCTGACCTAAACATACATTTTTCAACAGTTCATAAAATATTAAAATCAGAAAATTACAAGTCTTATAAATACGCTCCACATCAAGAAATCTTTGAAGCTGATGAAATGGCAAGAACTGATTTTTGTGAAACAATGATGAACAAAGCGAATTTAGATAGACAATTCTTAAATAACATTTGTTTCTCGGATGAAACGTCTTTTACTTTGAACGGCGTGCCTAATGTGCAAAACCATCAATATTGGAGTAAAGATAATCCTCGTTTGGTTCTTCAATCTCATACCCAGTATCGCCAAAAAGTTAATGTGTGGGCAGGTATTTTTGGATCGCACATTATTGGACCGTTTTTTATTGATGGAGTAAAGTATTTGAATTTTCTTCAAAACGATATTGGACCTGAATTGGAAGTAATATCCAGGGAAAATCAAATTATTTGGTACCAGCATGACGGCTGCCCAGCACATTTTGCAAGAGATGTAAATGCATACTTAGATGAATGCTTTCCAGATTCGTGGATTGGTCGTGGGGGTACAATAAACTGGCCAGCCCGTTCTCCGGATTTGGCGCCAAATGACTTTTTCTTATGGCCATATTTAAAAGAAAAAAAATATAAAACCAAAACATTCATATTTTAAATTAAGTAATGTGTAAATAAATAAATAAGATTTTGAATGTGAACGTACGTGGTGTAACTATAATTCTCTTAATAGTAGTAGAAGGTAAATTCATCAAAAAAAGGAAATTTTAATTAATAATATTTGAATATATCCTATATACGAAACACATATTATTCATCGTCTCGGTACCCATAAGTTTGTTATGGTCGTTCCCAGACAATACACTAAATTGTTATATTTGACGTAG
Organism: Pterostichus niger; assembly: GCA_947425015.1. Classification (NCBI taxonomy): domain Eukaryota; kingdom Metazoa; phylum Arthropoda; class Insecta; order Coleoptera; family Carabidae; genus Pterostichus; species Pterostichus niger. The sequence goes on along the minus strand of OX380352.1, from coordinate 12,439,957 downwards.
TATATAAAAATAATATTGAGCAGATATCTATGGAAAGAGCGTGCGTCAGACGTACATGGGCAAAAATTTGTACTAATATCCCCTAGATAAAATATTCATTCGACATAGTATATATTATATATGTAAATAAATAAATGATTATGAAGCGCGGGTAAACGGCGCGAGTAACTATGATTCTCTTAATAGTAGAGACAAGCAAAAACCATTTTTAATTTTTGTTCCTTTTTCTCATTTATAACTTGTAAACAAGTGGTTTTACAATAAAAATTTATAGGACATGTTCGTATCCATTTAATATTACGCACAATTTATATTTGCATTTTTTTCGTTAAAATTGCTGGGTCACGAGATCGTTTATAACTCGTAAACCATTGGTTCTACAACAAAAGTGTATAGGACAAGTTCGTTTGCATTTAATATTGTGGACAACTTTTACTTAATTTTTTTTTCGATAAGATTGCTGGTTCAAGAGTTCATTTATAATTTGTAAACCAGTGGTTCTACAACAAAACTGTATAGAACAAGATCGATTCCATATAATAGCTCGTAGACCAGTAAATCTAAAACAAAAGTATATAGAAGATGATCGATTTCATTATAATTTATTTTGCAACAATATTCGCTTTTTGTATTGTTGTACAACAATTACATTTTGTATTATATATGGATTGTCTCGTTGAACTAGATAGATTACAGAAAATAAGGTAGACTTTGAAAAGAGACTGAAGATCCTACAGAAAAAATGGCCGCTAGAAGCGTTGGCAGCGGTTATACCTGAAAGAGGCAACCCGCTAACAAATGGAAAAAGCCATGTGATATTTGTCCATTGGGGTGAGGATAACAGAAACTCAGAGACTAAAAGTTATATAAGGAAACCCTACCCGGAGGCTGCGGACTCATAGACAGGGAAGGAAACAATAAAAGCATGGCCTCGCTATACACCTCTAACAACCTGGAAACAGAAAGCCAGGAAAACATAATACAGTCTACCTGGGTAACTAGTATTAAAGTGCCAACGGGAGAAATGACGGTAAGGGGTTGGGAAAAGATTAACACCCTGCTAGAGTCAGCGATCAAAACTAGGATAAACAAGGGACTAACAGATTTTGCAGTGACAACAGATAGACCCGAGCATGAGATAATGCTAGCCAAGATAGTCAGAGATCTTATGCATGAAAATGATCTAGCAGCCTGCACGTTCTATAAGCTGACCCAAAAGGAACGAAGAAAGATCAGAACTGGGATAGATGACAGACAGGGTAACCCACAAGCAGAGGGAACAGGCCAACCAAATAAGAGCCCTCCTCCGATAACGAAACTACCCTGGAATAGAAGAGGTCCGAGAGCTGATAGTAACAGAGCGGAAGCAGTCATAATTAAATCTACAGAAAATACTACGTATGCAGACTTACTTAAGAAGCTAAGAACTACTACTGAGAAAGTTAAGAAAAAAGGAATAGAAATAAAGACAATGAGAAAGACTGAAAAAGGAGACATGGTCATTGTCATAGAAAGGGGATAAGGAACCTCCAGATCCCTGAAGAGGACCATAGAAGATAAACTCCAAGATGTAGAGGTAAGCTGTAGAGGAAACAAGTTGATAACCCTACTAATTTCGGGCATGGACTTGGAAGTAACACAAAAATAATTAGAGGGGGACATAAAAGTCAAAACAGGACACAGCGAGGAATTCTATACATCTGAACTTAGACCAGGGTATAGAGGCACTCAAAATGCCACTATTCGAGCCCCAAAACAGACAGCCGAGGCCCTACTGAATGCAGAATATATAAACATGGGACTATGCAGATGCCCTATAAGAGACAGGGTGGAGGTGAAAACCTGCCACAGATGCTTGGAGGTAGGACACCTACTGGCTCAATGCAACGGCCCGGACAAGTGTAAAGACTACCACAATTGTGGCACGAATGGACACATAGCCGAAAGATGTGACCTTCTGCTGGAGCTGCCAGAAAAAAGGCCATAAAGCAAACAGCACTAGCTGCCCAGTCTATAGAAAAGCGATCAGAGACGCCAACAAGATGAGACAAGAGGCTACAAAGATCAGAAGAGAAACCGAGGTTTAAAATAAAAGGGAAACAGACAAAATAACAGAACATTGCCAGAGCCAAAACACAAAGACTGAAGAGCAGAAGGAGGCTGCGAATATTTAAAAAATCCAGTTAATGGAAGTTCTGCAAATAAACTTAAATAGTGCAACAGCGGCTCTGGGCTACTGTACATCGACATTATACTCGCAAGCGAACAAAAGGGCAAAGCCAATGCGTGACGGATGAAAAATGCGATACGGTCATTGTAGTACCTAGAGCAAAGAGGCACACGATCCTGGAACAAGGAAAGGGGCCAGGATATGTATGGGCAAAGATAGGGGAGATCAGATATTACAGCTGCTACTATACCCCAAGCTTGAACGCGGAGGAATTCACCCATCAATTGGACGAACTGGTAAGGAGTGTAACAGAGCCCGCGGACCACATAATTATAAGGGGAGACTTCAACGCGAAATCTCCGGAACGGGGCAGCAAAAAACAGACCGAAGGGGTACTACGTTAGCCGAACAACTTAGCCGGCTAAGACTATGCGTACTAAATGAGGAAGAGAAACCGACCTTTACAAATGCTAACGGCAGCTCAAACATTGACAGAACAATATGTGACGAGAAAATAGTTTCCATTCAAAACACAGACAAAATGTGGAGGGACCTGATTAATTCTGCGGAAGAAGATAAATGCGGGAATGCTTATCAGATAATGGTGAAACGGCTCAAATAAAAAAAAAACCGAAAATCTAGACCCAGCACTTAAAACGGAGGTAGTCGAAGCGCTATTCCCCAAGCACATAATAAGGGAAAGAAGCACCAGAAAGGGTGACAACATTCCACCTGAAGAGTTCACGGAGGAAGAGCTAAGAATTGCAATAACAAAAAATAAGAGAAAAAAAGACACCAGGTCACGACCATGTCCAGCCTGAGATCATCAAACAGGTAGCCAATGTAAGGCCAGACATTTTCCTGACTACAATCAATACCCTACTTAGAAGAGGACTTTTCCCGGAAGACTGCAAGAGGGCGAGACTTATTTTAATACGTAAACCGGGGAAAACTACCAACCGTTCTCATTTAGACCACTTTGTCTACTGAAGATGGTTGCGAAGTTCTTCAAAACCCTAGTAGACACCAGATTAAAGGATTTGCTGGAGACCAACCATAAACTAGCACCGAATCAGTATAGGTTCAGAGCAGGAAGATCGACCATACAGGCGATGCAGGAGGTACAAGATATCGCAAGAGGGGAACAAAAAAAAGACATTAAAAACCAGGAAACTATGTGCACTAGTGACAATAGATGTGCAGAATGCCTTCAACTCTGCACCATGGCACAGAATAGAGGACGCATTAGATCTAATGGGGGCACCAACCTACCTCCAAGTAATGATACAGAGTTACTTATCAGACCGCTGGATACACGATGGACATACGTGGCACCGGTTAACTAGTGGAGTACCACAGGGGTCCATTCTAGGCCCCACGCTGTGGAATATATTCTACAACAGCCTCCTTACACAAACACTACCAAGAGATACCAAGTTCATTGCTTTCGCAGACGATGTGGGAGTAGTCGCTGTAGCCAAAAAAGACGAAGAACTAATGATGAAGATAGACGAAACCCTAGGAAAGATCAACAGTTTTATGATTCAGAATTAAATGCAGATTGCGACGCACAAAACTGAAGCGGTATATCTATCGGGAGGAAAAATGTATGGGGAGCTAGTTTTTACGCTAGAGGGGGTTAAAATAACCCCAGAAAACAGCATTAGATACCTTGGAGTTTTTATTGGATAAAAGACTGACCTACTCTGCGCACATAGAGGCAGTAATTGTCAAAGGTGAAAGAGCGCTTTCGGCACTTAAGAGAATGCTCCCGAGAGTTGGGTGACCAGGGGAGTGTAAAAGGAGGCTACTGGCGTCGACAGTGACATCCATTGTTCTTTGAGCAGCGTCGATATGGGTGGAGGCCATCAACAAGCAAAATGAAGTCAATCTCCTCAATACAGGCAGATTGCACTGGAAATATGCAGGGGGTACAAGACGATATCTAGGATGGCAGCTTTTATAGCTGCAGGGACTCCGCCCCTAGACCTGATGGTTATAGAAAGAGCGGCAAACACGGGAGTGGACAACGCAAGGAAAAACATAAATCATGAAGTTACTCTTAAGAAGTGGCAAGATAGAGGGGACAAGTATACCAAGAGCATCTGGCTGAAGCGGCTACTCCCGGATATAAGTACGTGGACGAAAAGAGAACACGTGGAACCAACGTACCACTTGACGAAAGTGATGACAGGGCACGGGTGCTTTACCAATTATCTATGTCAGATAGGGAAGAAGACATCCACAACATGCAAATACTGCCCTGAGAAAGACTCAGCCGACCATACCATCTTCCAATGTGGTAGATGAGGAAAGCAAAGACTGAAGGCAAACGTACTTATAGGGGGGACTATTACCCGGGATAACTTGCTACAAACAATGACCAGCAGCAAAGAAAAGTAGGAAGCGATAGAAGAAATGATAACCACGATAATGAAAACTAAAGAGAAGGAAGATCTGTAAGGAAGACAATACCATGATGCGAAACTATGCCTGACGGCTTTCCACATCCTGGTAAGATGATAGGGAGGGGGGTTTTAGTGGGTAGGAATCCCACATTACCCTGGGTCCCGATAGATCTCAAGGTGTTTTATAGAAAGTTTCCCTCTGCCCACGTAAAAAAAAGATAGATTACAATAGGGTCTCAAATTGTGTGGAGCGTTTCCCTGTCTTATTGAACATAAATCTGGTTATTTACAATTTTTTTCGTAAATATATTTGATAAGCAATAATTATAATTTAAAATTAATATTATTGTCTAATAATATTCCTTCCAATGAATTGGATTAACCATAAGTATATATATATATATATATAATTGTAAATAAATATAATCTCAAATAAATCTAATTGATTACAATTATGGTTTAAATGAAATTATTGATCATAAATATAAATTTGTGTCCAAAAAACGTGTTACTAAGTATTTCGGGTTACAAAACATAATCTCAATTATATATTTTCTTCTATGTATGATGTCTTACATAAGTAAGATAAATTAAGGATTTATGTGATTATATACTTAGATTAATGTTAAGTTCAGTATGATACTTTTTAATATCAAATATAAGATAATTGAATCGTAAAAATTTTTAGTACTTTTGAATAAAATTTTATTTCTATATATTATATTTACAATATTTTACATAATATAATTTGCAAGCATTTTTAGTATTTCTGTATATTTTCTATTTTTACACTGTTCAAGTTGTGACATCAAACCATGTCATATAACAATAAAAAGTTATAATTTTTGGAAATTAAACTTAAAACATTTTGAAAACTTCTGAATAAATGAATTATTTTACTAAAAAATACTTCTGATGTAAAAGGTTTAATTTTTTGCTAATATGTATGATATAAGATTACCCACAAATAGAAACATTCTTACTATCTCTGAATTAATGTGTTTATTATAAAGGAATATTTTTATTCAGTTGATGCCATATTTCGAACACAGGTGACGTGGTGTAGCGGTTAGCATCTCTGCCCGGTATGCGGAAGGTCCCTGGTTCGAATCCAGGCGTCATCAGAATTTTTCTGTCATAATATAAATTAACTTTAGTCGAATATTTTTATTGTTGATATTTAAATTTATTTATCAATATTTGAAATGTAATAACAAACAAGAAATAATTTAATGATATTATCATGATCTTGAGAACCCTGGTTCGATCCCCACAGCCGACAAACAATTTTCACCAATTTAAATCTACCCCTGTGGTTCTCCCTCCACTAACATCTTTGGGGGGCGTGATTTGACGACTGGTAACCTCACTTTACGCGAAGAATTATATCACTTACCGAGATCTGCTTACGGCAGAGTGCCACACCCAATATTGGTTAAAAGGCGTGATGATGTATTTATTTATTTATTTATTTGCAACAATACTTGCTTTTTGCATTGTTGAACAACAATTAAATTTTGTATTGTTAATTTAAAATATTAACTTTTTACAAAAATATAAGTTTTTTGCAATTTCTTTAAGTTAGTATTATGTATAAAACTATAATTATTTATGTTTATGATTTAATAACGGTTTTTTATTTATATTTACATGGAGTGTCTCGTTGTGTTCTGTAAAAAAATGTGTATTGTATAAAATTTATTTCTGTAAACAAATGAATTCTATATACATATGCGGTCTATTTAAAAAAAGCAGTTTGTATTAAAATTCGTTCTGTATAAAAAATGCGTTCTATATAAAAAATGAATTCTATATAAAAAATGCGGTCTATCGGCTATGCTAGGGTCTAATTAAAACAAAGCATTGCGATGGCCCTAACAGGTGTTGACGCAATGTGATATCTGCCCAGTGCTCTGAATATCAACGTGAAGAAATTCAAACAAGCGCGGGTAAACGGCGGGAGTAACTATGACTCTCTTGTGTATGCGGGTGTATATTTTTTTATATATATTAGTATATGTATTAGGGTTGTAGTTACTTCACTTAGGTCATACTGAGATCGGCCTAAGTCCAAAGCGTATTTTACGCAGGAGTACAAAATGCATTATATAGCCTCTTTGTGCTCAAGACCGGTCTAGCAGCCTTTTAGTGGCGGCGCTGATTCAGCAAATGCAAATGGTTTATGTTCCAGGTGTTTAACTTTCTGCTCCTTGGGTAAGAGGCAGCCCCGCATCAGGCCTATCCTACCCTCTTCGTGAGGACCCAAGGATGTATTGAGAAGGGCCCAGGTTTTATCATCAGGTTTTGCAGCCCCGATAAGACCTACTGTTTAGCAGGCACAAATCAAAAAATAAATAGCAGTAGCCGGATCGGAACCCCGTTTCCAGGCTCTGCTGAAACAATCTGCCCTGTGCGTGTTGTTGATCCAGACCGAGGATTAAGTCAAGGTTCTGTGATCCCTGGTTGTGTCATGTGTGAGTTATGTCAACGATCATTTAAATCTATTCGTGGTTTAGGGGTACATAAATCTGTAGCATTTATATATTATTTTATTCACTAATTATTTATGGTTTATTATATATTTGTTATAGTTAGCATGCCATGTTATATAAAATCTAGTTTTCATATTATTTTATTTATTATTCATTGTTATAGTTTTTGTTTGATGTTTACTTGGTGAGTAAAATAAAAAAATAAAGAACATAATTTTTCACAACTAAAATAATAAACATCATTAATCTTGTTGTACTGTTTTCATAGAATATTAAATATTTTTTGGTGTTTTGTTATTGTATATTTATTAGTAATTATTATATAAGAAGAATTTTACAATTGGTGACCCCGACTGAACAAGAAAACCGACTGAAGCACTATTTTAATATGGAGGTAGTAGAAGAACCTTCCTTACCTTCTGAAATCAATTCTGCAGTAGTAGCTGCGAACTTTAAGATTCCGGAATTTTGGCCAAATGATCCTGAAATGTGGTTTGCTCAAATTGAGACAGCTTTTATCGCCCATAGAATTACGTCTGAATTTACGAAATTTAGTAAAGTTATCAATTCTTTAACTCCAGAATTTGCAAGTGAGGTAAGGGATATTATAGTTGATCCTCCTATTGATGTACCATACACCATGTTAAAGCAAGCTCTACTTCAACGCACTTCTTTGTCTGATAAGGAGAAGTTACAAAAATTAATTTCTACTACTACATTGGGTGATAAAAAACCCTCACAATTATTACGTTATTTGAAACAACTTATTGGTTCAAAAGCACTTCATCAATCTATTTTGGAAGAATTATTTTTACAAAAATTACCCCAAAATGTTCAAATGATTTTAATGTCAACTGGAAATGTTCCTTTAGAAGCTAAAGCAGATATAGCTGATAAAGTTTTGGATGTTCCTCAACCACAAATTTCATCCTTCTCCACAAAAGATGACAAATATGACACATTGAAGAAAGAAATTTCAGAACTTAAAGAACAAATAGCACATCTTCAGTATGGAAAATCATCATCTTCTTTAAATAATACTGAAAAGGATATTTGTTGGTACCATTTAAACTTCCATTATAAAGCCAGAAAATGTATTCCCCCCTGCAAATTTTTCCAAGATTTCAAAGAACCTAAAGTAGTTAATATATCGGATAAAAAAGTGTTTAGCAATATATATCAATGTAAATTTGTACCTTCTGTTTTCAGTGCTAGCATTTGTAATTCTACTCAGCATCTATTTTTCATTATGGACAAAATATCCGGTCAGCGCTTCCTTGTTGATACTGGTGCAGAAGTAAGTATTATTCAATCCACATCACAACAAAAAAAACACAAGCAATCACTTACATTGCTCGCTGTCAACAATTCTCAAATTGATACATTTGGAAAATTGAATTTAAAACTTGATTTTGGCATAGGTACATTTTTTTACTGGAAATTTATTATTGCAAATTTAAATTATTCAATTATTGGAGCAGATTTTTTAAATTACTATCATTTACTAGTAGATATGAAATCTAAACGTTTAATTCAAGCATCCACTATAAATTTTTTTCCAAATCCTCCTGTTCAATCAATGCGATCTACTTTTGTAAATTCCATTAATCAAAAGTTTATAAACCCATTCGAACAAATCCTTTCTAAATATCCTTCTCTTACTGACATATTTAATACAAAACGTCAAATAAAACATCAAATTAAACATTATTTTTTTACGAATGATTCACCTGTTTTTGCAAAGCCTCGTAGACTAGCTCCAGATCGTTTGACAATTGCTAAACATGAATTTGACAAAATGTTAGAAATGGGTATTATCAGACCTTCATCTAGTAATTGGTCTTCACCATTACATATGGTTAAAAAAAATCCCCAGGTGATTGGCGGCCATGTGGGGATTATCGTGCATTAAATAACATTACAATTCCTGATCGTTATCCAATACCACACATTCAAGATTTTTCTACCAATTTAGAAAATACAATAATATTTTCTAAAATAGATTTAATCAAAGCTTACAACCAAATTCCTATGGATGAAGCATCTATTTCTAAAACAGCTATAATTACACCATTCGGTTTGTTTGAATATTTAGTTATGCCATTTGGACTTAGAAATAGTGCACAAACCTTTCAACGTTTTATTGATGAAGTTATTCGTGGTTTAAATTTCTGTTTTGCATATATTGATGATATACTAATTGCTAGTAAATCTTTATAAGAACATAAGTATCATTTAGAAATTATATTTCAACGATTAGAAGATTTCGGGATATTAATTAATCTTGATAAATGTCAATTTGGTAAATCTGAAATTGAGTTTCTTGGGCATCATATTTGTAAAAACGGTATAAAACCTCTTGAAGAAAAAGTTAATGTTATTAAAAATTTTCCACAACCTTCTAATCAACGACAATTACGTAAATTTCTTGGATTAATAAATTTTTATCATAGATTTATTCCAAATTGTTCAACAATTTTGCAACCAATTAATAGATTAATTAATCATTCAAAAAATAATACGAAACCAGTACTTTGGGATGATGATTCAATTGAAGCTTTTTCATTAATAAAAAATTCTTTGGCGCAAGTAACTTTTCTGTCTTTTCCTAAACATGATGCATCAACGTGTATCATGGTAGATGCTTCAGATACAGGAATTGGAGCTGTTCTACAACAACAAATTAATAATGTTTGGCAACCAATCAGTTTTTATTCCTATGCATTAAGTCCTACAGAATCACGATATAGTACATTTGGAAGAGAATTATTAGCTATTTATTTAGCAATAAAAAAATTCCGTTATTTTATTGAAGGAAGAAAAGTTCATATTCTTACTGACCATAAACCCTTAACTTTTTCAACAAACAAAAAAAAAACTGACACATATTCGCCTAGGGAATTACGACATCTTGATTACATTTCACAATTTACGAACGATATTAGACATATTTCAGGCAAAGACAATATTGTGGCAGATACCTTATCTCGTATACATGTCAATTCATTACGCAACACTGAATTAATTAATTTTGATCAAATGGCAATAGCTCAACGCTCAGACAAGGAATTACAAATATTGAAAAGTAATCCACAAAGTTCGCTAAAATTTAAAGAAATACAACTATTAAATTCACTTAATACCACGATTACTTGTGACATATCAACCGGTAAAATAAGGAATTATGTTCCTTCAGAATTTCGTAAAAATATTTATAAACAGTTTCATTCACTTTCTCACCCTGGTGTTAAAGCTACACAGCAATTAATTTCTTCAAAATTTGTCTGGTCAAATATGAAAAAAGATATTAAAAATTGGACTAAATTTTGTATTCAATGTCAACGTGCCAAAATAAATAAACACACGATTTCACCTCACCAAAAATTTAATATTCCATCTGTACGTTTCGATATGATACATATTGATATAGTAACATTACCTGAATCTAAAGGATATACTCATGTTTTAACTTGTATTGATCGGTTTACTCGTTGGCCAGAAGTAATTCCTTTAAAGGACATAACTGCAGAATCAATAGCAAAAGCACTTGTAACTGGGTGGATTGCCAGATTTGGAGTTCCATCTACAATTACAACTGATCGCGGTAAACAATTTGAGTCTGCATTATTTAAAAATCTGTTAAAATTACTTGGTTCAATTCATATTACAACAACGGCATATCATCCACAATCGAATGGATTAGTGGAAAGATTTCATAGACAACTTAAAACCTCTTTAAAAACATATAACAATGCAAAGGATTGGATTGATAATTTACCTATTGTATTATTAGGAATCCGTTCTTCAATAAAAGAACCTATTAATTGTTGTGCTGCTGAATTAGTTTATGGAACCAATATTCGTTTACCAGGTGAATTTATTGAACAAACTGCTCAAATAATGGATGATTTAGATATACCTTTTTTTTACAACAATTAAAATATTACATGAGAAGTTTTAAAGCTCAATCTCCTAAATATCAATTTAAGAAATCATATATTAATAACGATTTATTTTCTACACCTCATGTTTTTGTTCGTCATGATGCTATTAAAGCGCCTTTACAATTACCTTTTAACGGACCATATAAAGTATTACAACATTTCCAAAATATTTTAAAATTCTCGTTAATAACAAAACAGAAACAGTTTTAATAGATAGATTAAAACCAGCTTATTATGAATAATTATAAATGCACTTATTTACTAACAGTTTTTTATTTTAAACAATCATTACTTCTGCACAGGTACTTCAAGAAAACGCTAGATATTTATTCTTCGTATATTATATGTTTCTTTCTAGGGGGGGAGTAAATGTAGCATTTATATATTATTTTATTGACTAATTATTTATGGTTTATTATATATTTGTTATAGTTAGCATGCCATGTTATATAAAATCTAGTTTTCATATTATTTTATTTATTATTCATTGTTATAGTTTTTGTTTGATGTTTACTTGGTGAGTAAAATAAAAAAATAAAGAACATAATTTTTCACAACTAAAATAATAAACATCATTAATCTTGTTGTACTGTTTTCATAGAATATTAAATATTTTTTAGTGTTTTGTTATTGTATATTTATTAGTAATTATTATATAAGAAGAATTTTACAAATCTTCTAAACATCCTGAAGTTAGGATCAAGTTATTAACTATTCCTTCCAAGAAGACCTACGCCTAATGGCATCACTTGAAGACACTGCTGTTCTCAGTGGTGTTTCTGCTCTAAATTTCGATCTAAATGATCGTGTGCCTGGTCGTACCTACGAATCTATCAAAGGATTACGTCGCAGAAAAGATTATAGAATTATGGTTTCTGAGGATATTTCTTCTTTAAAAAATAATAATCCTAATGATTCAAACACTGATCCATTTTCTACTTCTTGTTCAATTATTGACATCCCTACCAATGACTTATCTTCTTCTTCTAAAAATAATAATTCCAACTCAAGAAAGTTATTAATTGAGGAGTCTATTATTAATCTTATTAATGACATTAAAGATTCCGCAATAATCAATCAAATTATCTATCTCTTATATGAATTGCGGAATTAACTCTCAATAAATCTAATATAAATGATGAAATAACTGCATGGCTTATTACTAACTTTTCTACTTCTACTAATAACACAAGATACAATCTGTTTGATCCTAATTGCAATAATCCCAATCGTCGACCTAAAAACAATGTTAGTTCGACTTTTATCAAGGAAAAAGAAACGGAGGTACGAATATGCGATGGTGCAGAGGAGTTGGAGGCGGAACAGACGTCAAACTGCATCGAATATCATGAATGGTGAATTTAAGAAAGCTTGTCATGGTCTTCAAGAAATGTACGAGTATCCTTTTTGGTTTAATTTATTCACCAAACCGTCTGTTGATTATACAAGTGAGAATATCTTTATTGAAAATCCTGATGTCTATACTTTATGGAGACCAATTAGTTCACTTGAAATTACAAACTTTAAAAAATCTCAAAATTCTGCAACTGGTTTAGATACTATATCTGTTCCCACCTGGTGTTCTTTAAATCCTATAACAAGATTCTTATTTTATAGCATTATACTATATTCTGGTGGCTCTCCTAAGGACCTTCGACTCTGTGTCCGGGAAGGAGAGGTGAGGTTGATTTATGTGCAGGTTGTATCGAACGAGGGTACATCACTGGAAAGGACCAATGCTGACAAGATAGCGAAGTACAAAAACATGCCCGGCATATTTCAACTTCTGTCTGCGAAGTACAAGGCAGCCCGGATTGAGTTTGGAGCCGTTACTCTATCATGGCGAGGGGTCTGATGTAGGAGGTCGGTTGAGCTGCTCAAAGAATTGGGTTGCTCAAGTAGGCTCCTGCGCTCGATCCCGGTCATGGTAATACGTGGTTCGTGGTCGTGTTGGGAGACGTTTAACCGCTCGACGATGATGCTTGATCGTGGGCTTTTCAGGTGTTATCGCCGAGCGGAAAAACTGACCGGGAGCTGAAACTCCCTCTTTATTTCACATTACTCTCCTACTATCACTTTCATTTTCACCTTGCCGCCTGGGGTTCTTCACGGGCGTAATGGCGCGAACCCTACGAAACTATAGAAATGTTTTAGACTCCCTTCTTATACCTTCTTCTCATTTTTCGACGTAATAGTCAAACAGTGTTTTTTGTTGTGTTACGCACGTACATTCAAAATAGCTTATCCTTATTTCTCAAATTCAATCACTGATAATAATGTAAACGCCATCTCTCTTTGCTTATCAAAATAGTTTTACTTCCGAGCAATTATTTAAGGGCAATAGACCAGCACATAAAATCCACCTACAACCCAGATTCCATGTTTCAGTCCGAATTATTAAAATACCTAGTACAAGCCGTTCATGTTACTTTAAGTTCAAAATTCTTTAAGGTGAAGCATCCGCTTAATTAAATCTTAAGTTAGTTGCAGAACTCTTGATCTGACTTGATCTCTTTCAAATCAGATATCTTTGTTTTTATGAAGGAAACTTACGATGAATTGTACATAATTTTAAAGCCAATACTTCAAGGTGTCGTAATAATATACATATTATTAAATTTACGTACAACTAATTGATAGAAAACGGTTCAAAAATGGACTTGAATTTCTCAAAAATGCCGAGTACAATTTTCTTTAAATTTTTTTGTATATTTAAGAATATGGTCCTCTATAACATATACAATTTTTATCCAATTTGTTTTTGTAACTTTTGAGAAAAAAAAATAAACATGCGAAAAACCGCTCAAAAGCAGGCTTTTTCGGATATTTTTGTTTTTTTTTCAAAAGTTACAAACTCAAATTGGGTAAAAAAATTATGTGTTATAGAAAACTATATTCTTAAATATACAAATTTTTTTTAACAAAATCGTACTCGGCATTTTTGAGAAATTCAGACTCGAAATTTTGATATCTTGACCTGTTGCATATCAATTCAAATTTGTTTGTTTTATAGAAATTTTACATTCTTTATATTGTACATATCAAAAAGTAGAATGTTGTGAGATTATTCTGCACTACTTGTTCCTTTATTTAGATGAGAATAAGTATATAAAATATTTTTTTGAAATTTGAATTTGTTGCAGCAACTTTACGAAATACTCATTTTACACACTTGATGTGTGCTTTGTCGTACACTCAGCGGAAAAATGAACATCTAGATTGACAGCTGTCATTCATAATGATATATTTCACGATGTAGCTATATACATGTTATGAATGAGTATTTCAAAATTTGTGGTTTGACATATATCTATATTATTTTTTGTATTATATTACACTAATATTCGAAGTTATTAGTACGATACATCAGGTTTTACTGCAAACATTTGATCAATTTTAGCAGAGCAGATTAGAAGAACAGTATGGTTAGTAAATGGATTATTTGTTTTAAAAACCGATATTTTTATCAAAGTTTTTAATTTAACGTTCATAGACAACAATTCATATTCTAACCTTAAATATTTCACAAAAGGAAGTAGGAATTTATTTATATTTCTTTCAGATTATAAGATGAATGAAACATGAAACAGAACAAATACGTACATAAATTTATAAACAAATGCTTGTGGAAAAATTTATTTTCATATATGGATATATAAAAAAGCATCTACAACTCTGATAGTGCATGTATTTTGTTTAATTGAAGCGTTTACATGTTTTCAATACATTTTTGGATTACAGAACGTAAACATGATTAGAAAATACATGAGAAATGAGAACTGCGATTCTAAAGTCAGAATATTCAAGTTGCTATAATGTCGTTTTTGTCATAATATCAAATAAAATACTATATGTTATTACATTTTAGTATTTATTGTGTTAACATATCATTTACAATTATTTTCTGTTATTTGAAATCATTTTCTTGAAAATCTTCACGTTTGTATAATTTTAAACTACGTGCCAATACCCCTACCACTATTTAGCATAGACTCATACTTGGTTTTTTATGATTGGTCAGATCAACATTTTTGTTAAAACTACAAAAAACCCTACTTACACGATAACAAATTGTTGGTTAACGAACTTCAGGCCGTATGCTTCACCTTAAGAGCGCTTCCGAAATAGAGGCAAAATCCATAAAAATTTAAATTAAAATTTACTAAGTTTTTTGTCTTTTTTTTCTTTTTATTGATAGGATAGCTAGTTAACGAGTTTCATATTACGGATAATTTTTATTTCAACTTTTTTCGATTAGATTGCTGGTTCACGAGATCGTTTATAACTCGTAGACCAGTGGTTGTACAACAAAACTAGTTCCCATTTAATGTTGCAAATTATTGTATAAATATATTTGCATTTGTTTATTTAGTAAATGATTTATTTATATAAGTTCTTTGAATATTCTATAAATAATTCCAATATTATATATAATTAAAATTAAAAACTAAACTCTATACAATATATAAATATAATATTTATCGGTTAATAAATAATTTAAATTAATGTAATAGGTCCTTAAATAGTAACTTTTAAAAATTTAATCTTATACAGGGTGTTTTGCGATTTAAAACAAAAATCTTATGTTTCATGATCAGCACGTCGTACAGAATATACCTCTTAATATTTTGCTCTAAGTTGTGAAACACCCTGTATATTTTATAATAATAAAATATGTTTTATATAATAGTATAAATATTATAATAATTTATTTATTATAATAATCTATTTATATAGTAGATCCCATAAATACACTAATAGAAAATTATTCTAATTTTTATACAGTTACTATCAATTAAGATCTATATATTTTATTTGGAACTTTTCACATTATTATGTATAGTTTCGAAGATACTAATTAAAATTAAATTCATTAAATTTTCCCAAGATATTATTTTTCTATGTCGGCAATCGACGGTTCGCCTACGCAGGTTACAAATATATTTTGGGAAAGTTTTCTTTTTCAATTTCATCTATAAGTCTTGATGAGTATATATCGCTAATGATACAATTTACGAGTTCTCAAAATGTATATATTCTCTTGGTGTAATTTTACAGAATCCTGTACATATAGACAACCAAATATGATGAGCATACACGCTACGTTTTGAGACCAGCAGAAGAAGTTGAGGATCCCATATTTGGCATACTACATAGTAGTATATATTGTTTTCTGGTAAGACTTAAAAGTGGACATTTGTGCTCCAGATGGCGTTGTTCAGCACTCATTGCGACATGGACTTACAGAAGCACAAGTGTATCGTAAGCAAAATTGTACGGTTGCATTACAAATAATAAACGAGCCTATGCAGGCACCTTCAGTACAAGTACACGTAATCAGAATTGAAATGGTACCAAACCAACCATTCTATAATACCAGTGTTAATGATGGGTAGCAAGTCGGCAGATCAACAGATAATCTATTACCTATGATGGTTGTGCGGCCAACGCAGCGAGTCTCACGACTGGCGTAATTTATCGCCAAGTAATACTGATGCAGCATTAATGAGTATGTTATCACCAGAAGGAGTAGTACACGATGTACCTATTGTATACACACCGTACGCGTCCTCAGTGTCAACCTGACATACTACGAAAATTAGAACACATTATTCAAACATTTAACCCATACGATCAGATGTACAAAATGCTGAAAAGTGTTTACGAAGAGGAAATGGCAAGAGTGCAACGTACCGAAGGCGAGATGACAGAGCTGACAAAAAGCGGAAGACTTGATTCAAAAGTATACAATATACCTGCAGTTAATGAAATAGCTACTGTTTTTATGGGCGAAGTACCACCAATGAATGTAGAGTTGAAATTATATCCAACGAGAGGAGAACCCGTTACAATTATGGATATTAGTCCCTTATTAGAAGCTCCCTACGATGGCGAGCGAAACGTCGAGCCCTCACTCGAATTTTGACACGGTCCAACCCCAGAACTCGTTTAATTTTAATGACTCAGACCGAGCAAGTCTACGCTTTTATTTTACAATAACGTTCCATAATAGTAGAATCGATTGATTTTAGTAAAAAAAATAGGCACATCGTCAGGCCCTGATGATGACATATTTTAAATTATATTTCTAATCACATGTAAGAGTTCAGTTCAGTTCAAAAAAAGTATTAAATTTATCGGCAACCAGTTTGGCATCGGTTAAATTTTCATTGTTATTTTAATAGTTAGTTTTTTACAATGAGGTTTACTTCCTGTGAATTCTTTAATTACATTCCAGGCACTCTTCGATTTATTATCAGAATTAATAATTGTATTTTGATAGTACGTCTCTTTGGTTTTTGTTATTAAAAGGCTATGTGTACGCTTCATTACCTTGTGAAACGCATTAAACCATTTTGCACTAGATTTTCTTATATCTTCATTATACCACTTATTCTTGTTATTTTTAGTTAATTAATCGGCATACACATTTGTTGAAGAGGTTCGAGTTGAACCGGAATGATGCAAATGCTCGTCAGTATCTCTTCGTCGACATAGTGCGACACTACACCTGGCAGCGAACACGACGAGTGTGGACTGTTCGTAAGTCTCATTTTAACGTGATTGGTCGATTGCCAGACATCTCGCCAAGGAATAGGGATTTGTTTTATTTGAGGATGTTGCTGTCGCATGTTCGAGGCGCAACAAGTTTAGAGTACATTCGAACTATCCATGGACAAATCTTCCCCATGTTTCGAGGTGCCTGCATTGCTCGACATTTAATTGAGGACGACCGTGAATACTTCTTCTGTCTTCAATAGGCCGCTTTTCACATGTTGCCAGCAATGCTACGTAAATTATTGACGTATGTGTTACTTTGGTGCAATTCCCAAGACCCTACAACATTGTGGCTTCAATTTTCTGATGAAATGTCTGCTGATTTTTTTTACAAACCGTCAATTATATGGATGATGCTAAATTACTGGCTTTGCAGCAAATTGATGTATTATTACGGCAACATAATAAATCATTACTATTCTTTGGCCTTCCTACCCCTAATCAGAATTAATTAGATCGCATTCTTCGTGGACAAAATCCTCAAAATATCCCTGATTTAGTGCCATTTCGAACTGTCGGACAGAATATGATCCAAAATGTGAATCCTGCACAACGTCAAGTTTTTGGACATATAACAGATTTAATTCTATTACATACTAATGGTGATGTCAACACACCAAAATTAGTTTTTATTGATGGTCCCGAAGGTACTGGAAAAACATATTTCTATAATGCTTTGTTAATTTTTTCCAAAGGAGCTGGTTGAGTTGCAACGGCTGTTGCATTAACAGGAATTGGTACTATTTTATTACTGGATTGTATGGCCACCCATATGCAATTCGGCCTGCCTATACCATGCGATGCACACTCTTAGAGCTATCCAAAGTTTCAAGATAAAAAAACTCTCCAATTTTTAGATGTTAATCTTATCGTTTGGGATGAAGCCTCCATGACATCCAAGTACATGCTTGAATGTGCTGATAGATTTATTAGAGAACTAACTCAATTTCGGAATGTATCTTTTAGGGGCAAATTTTGGTGATGGGTTGTGATTTTAGACATCTTCTTCCGGTCCAGTGACGAGTCCATAAATTGGATATTTTGAATTTCTGTATAAAGTTTAGTCCTTTGTGGCTAACATTTAAGAAATATCCATTTCGTGACAACATGCGAGCTGATTCAACGAAACGAGCTTTCTCTTTAACTTTAATAAACATAGGGGAAAAAACCATATCCAGGTTGATGGTTTACCAGAGGACTACCTGCAAGTATCTCAAAGTTATCTTATTCAGTCCTCTGATCTTATCAAGGAGATATTTACTCATGATACTTCCACTGTCATTCACAAAAACCGTGCAATTTTAACACCTACTAATGAAGAAGCATTTCATTTTATTGAACAAGTTTAAAAACTTATTCAGTCACCTGAACAGCAATATTTTTCATCTGACTCTATAAAATCATAATCATAAAACTTTTGTTCCTTTGGATATAATTCATGTTTAACACCAATAGGATAAACACAGGTTTTAAAATTAAAGATAAATGCCGTTGTACTGTTACTGCGGAACATAGACAATTCACCTGGTTTATGTAATGGTACCCGCATTCGTATTACACACGGATGACTACCTCATCACAGCGGAAATTTTAGTTGATCCTAAAGCAGTGAGTGGACCCACCGACTCCTCCTAATCATTAAAAGATGGCTCGGCAGAGAACATAGGGAAGTAGTTTACCATCTGATCCAGAGCCTCAGTGGCCATGGGTGCTACCAACAGAATATGTAAGACGTAATCACCAGTCTGTTTATTTTTTAGGGACGTAGATTCACCGGAACATACTCCCTTCGACAGCGACCGGTGAAGCAGCTGTAGGAACGCAGCAGTACAAAGTATGGGCGAGAACATCACGCCGGAGAACATAATCTCGATATGTTAAGAGACGCGGACGATTGGACCAGATGTTTCGGAGAATCATGGAGCAAAAGGAAGAGAATGAAAGGTGGTTATAGCGAGTGAGGAGAACTGGCCCAGAGATTGGGGACTAAGGTAGCCATCGGGAAGTGGAGAAGTAATGCGAAAACGGTGACATCTCTTTTTAGGGCGGAAGGGACGGGAGAGTTTAGTGGGTGCAAGCCCCACACTACTTTTTCCAGCAATGGGGACATCCTCTGTTAGACAAGATGTTAGGTGTGCGTCAGACATTCTCTCCAACCTTGTTATACACATATATATTAGAGCCTTCTGTGATTTTAGACACTGTAAAGTATAAGATTTCTTAATAATTGTTGAAAAAAAAATTACCATTATTTTTTAAGTAATTAATAAATAGTTGCAACTTAATTATCAGGTATGAATTATCAAAATCCGAATATCATAAACGCAATTTCTGCATTTGTCTCATATATTAAAGTTTGTATTAACAGATACATATTCTCAAATTAATAATACATTTTCCCATCTTCCGCCCAGATAATAATACTGAAAATAATAATTATATCAAAGCGCAAAGTAGCATTTTAAATACATTCACTTACCAACATCTGCTAAGTCTCTACATAGATAAAAATTGACATAAGTATTTTAATACTTAATTTTTATATAAATTAATAATACATTTACAAGCATAATACATACAAATTATTCTAAAATTTAATTGGGTTATTTTAGAAAACTTCAAAAAATTGTAACTAATTTCTTATTTGACTTTTTTTTAAATATGTTTAACTCGACGGAAATATTTTTAATAAATTTTTATTTCTATTCTTTTTGTAGAATACAGCAATACTATTTTAGTATCTTTATTTGAAATAATTACTCAAATATATTAAATACTATTTAAAGGTGTTGGGACATTTTAAAATAAAGTAAACCATTAATAGTACAATTATTTTCAAATGTTTTCTATAGAAAATAAAATTGTGTAAAATATATTATTTAATCATTTATAATATTTGTTTAATCGATCAAAACAATTATCCGTTGTATTATGAACAAGCTATGAATGTATTTAATAATTTGTATCAAATAGTAAAACAATAGTGGAAGAATTAGTTTTTAATTTAAACTTATTTAAGAAATGTAAAGACAATATTTCAAACAATTTTAAAAACCAGTAATTAACTTGTTATATATAGTTTTGAATTACTAAACATAAATTTTTTCTGAAGAAGATAAAACAATTTTGTTAGATATGGTAGAAAAATATATAAATGTAATTGAAAATAAGAAAACTGATGCAGTATGCAATAAGAAAAAAAAATAATTAGGGAGAAAATCACACAAAAATGTAATGCTCGTACATCAGAATCTGATGATCGTAAAGAATCACAATTAAAAGCCTTGTACAAAAACTTAAAGAGAAAGACGAGGAAAGACACCATTAATGATAAAGTAAGTAGGTATATAATATATTATTAACATATGTCTATTAAAAGTATTATGTATATAATAAAGCAGTACACTTTTCAATTAGGTGGAAGTGGTACATTTAAAAAAGTGACAACGGACAATAGTGAAAAGCCGCAGAGTCTGCTGAATGGACAATTAAATCCGTTACCAAATCCCTAAGATAGTTGTAGTGAATATGACGACGGTAAGATTGAAGTACATAATTATTGGATATTTTGTTCCATTTATTTATAGTTCTAGGTATATTTCTCGTTAATAAAGTAAAATTATAAATCGTGTCTATTTATATTAAAATTAGATCCTATAATAAATCCATTTCCGGGGTCGGATGATGTAATCAGTTTATCTGAATATAAACTGGCTACTACTGAAACTGTTGAAACTGATCAAGCAGTAATTATTAATTCCGATCCTCCATCCAATCCTTCTTTCCAACCATCAAGAAAACGTAAAAATGCAACAGATGCATTCAATACATACGTCGAATAAAATAAAATCGATTAACTAATAAAAAAATGGAAACAAATTAAAATATTAGAATTCGAACTAGAATCTAAAAAAGAACTGTTTGTACTAGAAAAAAAATATAAAGAAGAAAAACATTATTTGGAAATAAAAATTTTACAAAAACAAAACGAATTATTAGAATTAGAATTAATTAATAAAAAAATAGTGATTAGATGTTTAAGTACTTATAAAAATTAATCTAGGTTTCAGTTTCTTTATAGTTTAGTTTTAACATAGTTATAATAATTTACTTTTGAATTCGTATTTATTCGCGCTACAGTTCAAAGATTAAGAGGCTACTATTCCAACTTACTAGTTTCACAGGGGTGCCAGCGTGCGGTGGCCGGTAGCCAGTGGGCTGACCCAACCCCCACTACTAAATATTGAATGTTAAAGTTACCGTACGAATTACAAACTGTATGTATTCGAATATTTCTTTTCCGATATTTACATTACATTGTAGGTATAGAAATAGTAAATTTATTTTTATTGGAACAAAAATTATAATTCATTTTCTTGTCTTTTTATTCTTAGATAGACATCATATCACTAACACACACATAATATGTATATATATATATATATATATATATATATATATATATATATATATATATATATATATATAAGTAATGGAACAGCTTCCCACAGGAAAGTGCTGATAACAGCACTACTGCAGCCATGAACCCAGAAGAACTCTCCTATTACATTTATATTATATTTCATTTTGTATTTGTAAACGTAGTTAGTAAGTTAGTTACAAGTTAGAATCCAGTCTGTAAACATCTAATCTTGAGTTGTACTTTTTCGTTGTTTAAAAATAATTTTTTTTATAGTAAACTCTAATTCGGTTTACGTAATTGGCGCAGTCACGGTAGGATTCTCAGACGAATTTAAGCAAAATAAATCCGTTTCGTTTTAACGATTTACTGGGAATTTGCAACGAAAATCGTCGCTGAGTACTTCGCATCGTCACGAGTGCATATCGTGCCACACCGCAGAAGTCTCCAGCCCTGAGGAACACAGAGCTGCCAGTCGACATCCCAGGACTCCTGTTACGCTGAATACGAAGCAGAAGCCCATGGACAAGCTGATAATATTTCTGTAAGTACTAATGTCCTTTAGAAATATCAGTGAAAATCAATCAGATTCAGAGAATACAGACACAAGTTCAATAGTTTCTTGTAACTCACCAACCCCTTGTATAACAGAAAATAATATAATAGTTGAAAATTTAATTGAAGAGATAAATAATTTAAATATAGCAGAAATGACGACCCCAACACTAAAAAAAGAATTTCTAGACATGGTCCCCGAATTTTACGGAGACGCAAAACTCTTATCAAGATTTATTGAAGTTTGTGAGAAGTTAGTGAATACATTCTATAACGTAACTAACCCAAATGACTTCCAAAATGAGTATTTAATGTCAAGCATATTATCAAAAATCAAAGGTGAAGCTGCTTCCAATATTGCAACTTGCACTATTTCTAGTTGGGCTGTATTAAAAAAGGCTTTAATAGATACTTATTCTGATAAACGCGATTGTTATACGCTTAATATTGAAATGTCTGAATTAAAACAGAACAATGAAACCGCGTTTGAATTTTATAATAGAGTTAAAGAAGTTTTGAATTTACAAATCGCGTACATATCCACGCAAATAAAAGCTGAAGAACAAGCCGTTCTAATAAGATATTTTCAAAATTACGCAGTAAGAATTCTCTTGAGAGGGCTTAAAGAGCCCTTAGGTAATTTAATGCGCACTAAAAATCCATCAGATATGAACACCGCGCTTAATAAGTTAACTAACGATTTGCAAATAGATAGTTACTCACACACACATCAAAAATTTAACACAATACCCAAACCAAAACAATTTATCAATAACACCCATAACAGACTACCGTATAGACAATCCCCTCAATTAATGTACCGACCGATTCCAATGGCCTCATAGAACGATTTCATTCTACGTTGATAGAACACATGCGCTTATTTAATTTACAAGACCATTTCAAAAATGAAACGATAGAAAATAAAGTTCACTTTGGCTTATTAGCATATAATAACACTCATCATACTTCCACAGGTTTAAAACCAACAGAAATTATTAACGGGCACTTTGAAACTAACTCACCTCTTGAAGTAGAATTAGAGAAACAAATTACACAAGACTATGTTCAAAAGCATAAAGAAAAAACAAAATTAGCCTATCAAAATATCAATGAGCGAATGCAAAATAAAAAATCTACTCTAATTAATAAACTAAATGAAAATCGTGAAAATTTACCCAACATACCCGAAACAGCCTATATACAAAATAAGCAAAAAGTTAATAAAACACGCCAACCGAAATTCAAAAAAGAAACTATTAAAACAATAAATAAAAACTTAAAAACGGCAGAAATTAAAACAGATACGAAAGACAATAGAAAACAGACTAAAATTCACCTATCTAACATTAAACGACCAAGGAAACTTTATAAAACTGTTAATAAAAATCCCAATCTTCCAGGACCATGTACTTCACGTACACGTACGGACTAGACATCAAGAACATTACGAACAACCCTGGACTATTAACCTTAAATCTAGGACAAGCAAAATTACAGAGATCCCAACATACTTTCCTTCATTTTTACGACCTGCAACCTATTATCCAACAATATAACAACCTAAAAACACAACACAATAACTTAAAACAAACTATAAATGCAAATGAGATCAGTGCAAAAGAGTTTAAGAACAATGACGGAATCATTACTTACATTCAAAACCTGATAGACGAAAAATTTAGCAACTTACTTATTAATCATTAAAACCATAGACAAAAGAGAGGATTAATAAATGGACTAGGATCCATAATTAAATCAATTACCGGAAACTTAGACGCAGAAGATGAAAAGCGATATTCAAAAATTTTAAATCATTTGGAATTTAACCAACATAAATTAAATGAACAATTAAAAGCCCAATATTCCGTTAACCATGTATTAATTGAGAAATTTAATAAAACAATCGAAACGATTAAACATAATGAATTAGAATTGAAATTAAAAATAGAACAGTTGTTGCATATTGTTGTCGGCGGAACCCATAATCTAAATAAATTTAGTATTTATGATATTTACAGTCAACTATACACCTTGTTTAATATGATACTAAACGTAATGCAAGACATAGAAAATTCATTAACCTTTTGTAAACTTCACGCAATGCACCCAAGCATTATCAAAATTAACGAATTCCATTCAGAATTAAATAAAATCTATAAAAGTTATAATAACGAATTCCCGTTAGAACCCACTTTCGAAAACATACCAGAAATTGAAAAATTAATTACAGTAAATTGTAAGGTAGATTTAAATAAAATTATTTACTTTCTAGAACTCCCAATAAATTACGAAACTAACTTTGAATTATTCCACCTTATACCTATTCCTAGTAAACTTGAAACGGAATTTGTGACTGTTATTTTAAATAAAGAATATTTTCTAAAATCTCTTGATGGCCAAATTAAATCTCTAAAGGACAAATGTACTAAAGGAACTATTTATCAATGTCCAAACAAGATCGAAAACACGGATGAGAAGTCCTGCGAAAAGAATATCATCCTGCATAACGACAACAAAAACTGCCAATACACTAAAATAAACTTAAAAAGAAACCACATAGAAACCATCGAAGAAATTAACCAATTTCTCATTGTGTTCCCAAATGAAGAAAAGATCCATGCGTCATGTCAACTTGGTGACGAAATTAAACCCATCCGAGGTATATTCCTCATTAAAGAAAATAATTGCCAAATTACATTCAGACACCAAACCCTACATTTTCAAGAGGGAACATTCGGAAGACCGATAATATTAGACGACTTCAAGATAAAATTTGATGAAATACAAGCACCAAGATCGACTGTAGAACTCAACAGCATACAAGACCTGAAACTACCCATAAATAAATTTGAAGACATCGAAGACTACGACACTACTGCCGATATCTCAAATTACTCAATATTAGTACTATACGTAATTTTATTTATAGTTGCAGTCACAATGCTTGCAGCTTTCATCAGAAAAAAAATTCTGAAGTCCAGAAGACTCCACGACCATGAACTCCAGGACAGGCGTTCAACCCCCCAACAGAAGCAGCCCCAGCTGAACCTTCCCGGGGATGCTCAATTTTAAGGAGGGAGGAGTTATGGAACTGCTTCCCACAGGAAAGTGCTGATAACAGCACTACTGCAGTCATGAACCCAGAAGAACTCTCCTATTACATTTATATTATATTTCATTTTGTCTTTGTAAACGTAGTTAGTAAGTTAGTTACAAGTTAGAATCCAGTCTGTAAACATCTAATCTTGAGTTGTACTTTTTCGTTGTTTAAAAATATTTTTTTTTATAGTAAACCCCAATTCGGTTTACGTAATTTATATATATATATAAATATATATATATATATATATATATATATATATATATATATATATATATATATATATATATATATATATATATATATATATATATATATAGATATGTATATATATATTTTTATCAATATCACTTTTCTACTATCTGAGATATTTCCTCGTCAGTGTTCAAATTATCTTCCTCAACAATAGAAAATAGTTCGCGTTTACATTCTGTTGATCGCATATTTACATTGTTAGAGTTACATTTTTTTTTGAATAAATGTTTCGCGAGAAGTTTTTTACTTTTTCTTCCAGCCGAAAGTTTTTAAGATTTCTTAGTGCAATGTTTTCCCATTGTAGGGATGTATATAATTGCTACAATAAAAACAAATGATATTTATCTATATTTTTATATATAAAAGTTATCGAATCTTTGTTCCAGTAATCTATCTTATTCCTAATAGTTAAAATCATCAACATTGTCGATACAGATACAGATAAAAAAAACCATATAGTAATTATTGGTTGAATTAGAAATATGTAGAATATTTAATTATAAAATTATATAACAAAATTATGAATAAGTGGCTTAAATTAATTACCAATATTTTCAGACCCATGCTAGATTACAACAATAAAAAATAAAAATACTATACTTTGGTTGTTGGGACGTTATATCTGTTTTGATGATATTTTTTGCTTCTTCATTCTTGTGGCTGTAGTTTGTTCCAGAAAATTATCGCTTTTCGAATACACCTTGCCTACTTTACAGGCGCAAAAGTTGAGATTTTCAAAGTGGGAGGAGTTAACTTGCGGTTATCGTTGCCTGAATTGATGTTGGGAGCGAACTTGCTGCATTTGTTGCCAGAATTGTGAATTCGATTACTTCGTTATTTCTCTTTGCTCATACGCTCGTGTTTTATTGTTAAATTTGTTTATTTTGGATTTTTCATGTTTTGTTGAAGTTTATATTTATTATTGTTTCGTTGCATTGTATTTTCGTTTTTTTTTATTTTTGCTGTTGATATTTTACACACTATTTATAAGAATATATATATACAGGGTGTTTCACAACTTAGAGCAAATAATTAAAGGGTATATTCTGTACGACGTGATGATCATGAAACAAAAAGAATTTTTTTTAAATTCGAAAAATTAAGGGTTGTTAACCTAAAATTTTTTTGTAGTACTGCACTGGATTCGCTTTCCTATTAAACACAAACAATGAAGTAGGTATCAACTACGAAAGAATAATTACACAATTCAATTATTAGCAGTTATTTATAATAGAATTTTATTTAATTAAAAACGTTAATATAATCATCCACCCAGTGGCAGTGGCAACAAAAAATTTTTCACTGGGAAACATGGAAAATAGTTTTGCGATTTAAAAAAAAAATTCATTTTGTTTCATGATCAGCACGTCGTACAGAATATACCCTTTAATTATTTGCTCTAAGTTGTGAAACACCCTGTATATATATATTCTTATAAATAGTGTGTAAAATATCAACAGCAAAAATAAAAAAAAAACGAAAATACAATGCAACGAAACAATAATAAATATAAACTTCAACAAAACATGAAAAATCCAAAATAAACAAATTTAACAATAAAACACGAGCGTATGAGCAAAGAGAAATAACGAAGTAATCGAATTCACAATTCTGGCAACAAATGCAGCAAGTTCGCTCCCAACATCAATTCAGGCAACGATAACCGCAAGTTAACTCCTCCCACTTTGAAAATCTCAACTTTTGCGCCTGTAAAGTAGGCAAGGTGTATTCGAAAAGCGATAATTTTCTGGATCAAACTACAGCCACAAGAATGAACCTATATGCTTGAAATTTGCTATAGTTATAAATAAAGGTTACCTACAGGCCGCTATCTCACTATTATATCAAAATTTGCCTTTTTTTTGTGGTTAATTTACTATCAAAAATAGGTGATTTTCCAACGCAAATACAAAAATTTTCCAGGAATGAAAAATTAAAAAATCGGAGTTAGCGCACTATTTCCATCCTTTATTTACATAATAGTGAAAAAATTAATAAAATATGTGCTGTTATACAGTCAGCATTTGTTCCAGAAAAATAGCTTATTTTTCGTACCGGATAATATCCTCTTAAGAAGACATACACCTTGATAGTTTCAGCTTTTATTACTAATGTACACAAACAGAATTTTTATATAGAAAAATTTATTTCTACATCAACAGAAGTGATGGGTGAAAACTTAAATTTGCATATCGTGGTGGCATCCATTGATATAGAAGGCTCATAATTTCCATTTAAAATATTTGATATTTTAGTAGGTTCATCAAACCCTGTATTTTTTCTTAATACGTCTTGCATCTCCGTTTTTATAGAATCACCAATTTTACCTTTAACTTGGTTAACCTTATTTTTTAAATCTGTAATTAATTTCACAGAATCTGTAAGTTCCACGCCCTGCCTCTCTATTGTAGTTAACGTTTAAGTAATAAAGCTAAAATTCGCTTTGATAAATGCCAGTTGTTGATTTAAAACTTGATTACACTCTTTAATAGCTGCGGCATCATCATAAAATTGTGACACTAACACAGCAATATCATTCAAATAATTTGCATAAAAAAATGCGGCCTTTAGCCATGTACTCCACCTCGTAATTATTGATTTGATGATTAAGAGATAAAAACTAAGTAACGTAGAAGAGAGAAGAAAATAGGAAAGAAACAAATTCATCGAGACCTGGACATAACCCTTGATGTGACATCGAAACCGGAACAAACCCACGGTGCTGAGGTGCAATTTGAATTGTTTTCTTGAATGCTAGTTTCTATCTTGTATTTTTTTTCTTGAAATGTTAACCGCTAGCTTGCAATATTCTTCTTGGTTGTTGAATAATGAATTTTCTTTGAATGCTGCAGTCTTTTTTGTTGCTTCATTCTTGAATATTAACTTCCTTCTGTCTCGTATTTTATTTATTTTTTTATTAAAAATATATGCAGAAGTCTTCGAAGTTTTAATTTTAACATTGTTGGCTGTTTTTTTCATTGGATCTGATTTGAGAATTCACCAAAGGACATCTCCTTCAAACGGTCAGTGCAACCAGCAGATGCATGAAGCAATAAAAAGATTAAACTAAATTCCTTAAAAAGGAAGTACCAATAGACATCACATCCTCGATTACAGACAGTGTTGAAATATGTAAAACCTCACTAATGAACGGCCGATATTGCAATATCCAGAATTTAGTAAACAGTTACAATCGACGCCAGTAATTACGCGTTAGGCGCAATACTATCACAAAATTTTAATGGTTGTGACGAAGTGTGCTCGTCACAATGCTTATTTAGATCACGACCGCGGAAACACCGATATCTCGCGAACGCAACCACCGGGAGACGCGAAAATTCAACTCCGAGTTTCTGAGTAAAACACTCAACGAAAAATAGCTGAATAAACTGGATGGCGGACCGGGTAGTCTAGTTTCCGTTTATAACCAATCCGCCCTATATGCTAACATAGGACGGACAAACTATGACACCCTAGAACCCGTTTAATTAGTAAAAACAGTATATAAACCGCGCTGCCGAGACAGCAAACACAGTCAGATTGCATCTTTTGAATACATCGACATCTCCGCTATCGTCTTCCAGTTACCAGGCTACACCGACTTCTAGGTAAGAAAAGCACTTCTGTTTATTCACCGTACTGTACTGTGCTTCCTCGAGGTCTCGTGGCACTTTCCGTTTTTGGAACTCTTATGCGATCACCGAACCACTCACATTGGCGTCTGTCGTGAGTAATCCGAGACGTTACTGTGGGCCGTTTGCGTTACAAGCCGGAGTTCACACCGTAATTTCGCGATTTCGTCTCGTGCCACCTTCCGTTTTAGGAACTCTTGTGCGACCGCCGAACAAATCACTTTGGCGTCTGTCGTGAGTAATCCGAGACGTTACGGTGAGGCGTTTTGCGTGTACGGCCGGAGTTCAAACCGTAATTTCGCGATTTCGTCTCGTGCCACCTTCCGTTTTAGGAACTCTTGTGCGACCACCGAACAAATCACTTTGGCGTCTGTCGTGAGTAATCCGAGACGTTACGGTGAGGCGTTTTGCGTGTACGGCCGGAGTTCACACCGTAACTTCGCGATTACGTCTCGTGTCACCTTCCGTTTTAGGAACTCTTGTGCGACCACCGAACAAATCACTTTGGCGTCTGTCGTGAGTAATCCGAGACGTTACGGTGAGGCGTTTTGCGTGTACGGCCGGAGTTCACACCGTAATTTCGCGATTTCGTCTCGTGCCACCTTCCGTTTTAGGAACTCTTGTGCGACCACCGAACAAATCACTTTGGCGTCTGTCGTGAGTAATCCGAGACGTTACGGTGAGAAGTTTTGCGTGTACGGCCGGAGTTCATCACGGGGAATCATTTCCGACACACCAGCCGTCGTCCAGGGAACCCCACCGTCGCGACACCCGGCGTCGATTTTCCGGAAAAGCTAAAAACCACTTATCGCGGTCATTACGAGTTGACCAGCCGCTATTACGGGAACCCCACCGCCGCGACGCCCGGCGTCGATTTTTGGAATAACCGCGATTTCACCGTTTTCGAGCCTGCAGACCCACACCGTGGGTCCCTATCGTCGCTCTGAACATACCGGCGTCCCGACCCCGAGCGTCGATTTCTTGGAAAGCCGCAGATTTACATCGCATGCCCCGTACGATCCCCTCAGCACCTCCGCCCGCCATTTCCGGCATTTTTTGCGTCCCGTTTCCAAAAACGTCGCCTCTGTATTCCCCGATCCCTCCCCGGTATATCCTACACCTCCTAACAATCAACGACATTTTTGTAGTGACATCAGTGCTTAATAAAGACTCTATTCATAATTTTTCACCAACTTTGTATTTCTTTCTGAAAACCCTATTATCTCCGAAACCGCTATCCGACCGTTGGCGCCCGAGCAACCTAATGCCAACATTTTGTCGACGAGTCCGCCATAATTCGTCGCATGGTAAAGAATTACCCTTTGCATTGATACTGGTCGAACATTAAACAAGTACGAAATTAACTATTCAACAACAGAAAAAGGACATCTTGCTATTGTATGGGCTACAAAATATTTTAGACCCTATATTTACGGCACGAAATTTAAAATAATTACAGAGTAAATTCCAAATTACTCAGATGGAAATTAAAATTACAAACGTACGAATATAATAGTAGTTTACGTACCAAGTACATAATTTGGATCTTTATTGGACGAGCCGAATTTTATGGCAGAGCGAGCGCAGCGAGCGAGGCTAATAAACAAGGCGAGTCTATAGTCCGATTATGTACGAGTTGCATACAACGTTTTATGTTCGACTGCATAGAGAATATTTTCTCTTAAAATATGATTATGTCAGTACCTATATTTAAAACATTTAATTGCATCTCAAAGTGTGCTTCGTTGTTATGCATTTGTTGCTTTATTTATCAAATTGTCAAAGTGAAAAAAGTGTTGAGATGGATGAAGACATTGAAGACGTTCCAAAAGAAATAACAGGTCTTGCATGTAATGCAAGAGAATATCTAACAATTGTATGAAGACACATATAATACATACAGAAAATGGTGTTTAAATATTTCTTTTGAATTTTGTTTTAATGTGACATTGACAGCAGTCCAATTTTGCATTTTTATCATACTAGTCCAATAAAGTACCCGATTATGGACAGTAAACAGTGTCATAAAACAAGGTAATATGATGCAGTTGAACATAAAATAGAATACAAAGAGTAAAAAATCATAATTTTGAAATATTAAATAAAGAAGCAGATTTGTTACAAATAAATGATAATCTAGCTCTCTGTATAAGTAGTGACAGAAAATTGAGCAGAGGGATAGCTGAAAAATAAAACAACAATTTGAAGTTCCTAAAAAACAGTTAAATAAAGTTTTATAAAAATACTTCCGAGATAAGTTCTGAATTTATTAATTGGAAACATAAATTAAATTATATTAAAACTAAAGAACAACAAATTGAAATTATAAAATTATATCATGGAGGAAAACAAACCTAATGGGAATAACAGTATCTATAAAAAGAATAAAAGAAAAATTCTGCCACAGTACGATATCCAAGAGAAAATAATGTGTGACAACGGAAAAGAATTAAATTTAATAATAGAAAAATTCCTGGCATTACACAAATTTAATATTCATTTACTAGCATAGATAATCCAAATATAGAGCGATTCCCTTCGACACAAATCGAACATTCGAAACTTTTAAACTTACAGATAAAATACAAATCATTACATATAGCCAATAAAATAAAATACGCTTTATGGTGTTGCACATAATTTAGGAAAAAACGGAATAAATTTAGATTTAGAAAAACATTTAACAAAAAATTATGTGCATAATAAGAAACAGAACACAGCAAGTAAACATAATAGAGATGATATTGAAAACATCGCTAACACCTAGAAAAGGCCAGAATAAAATAAAACATCAGACTCTCTGGTAAGATCACTAAGTAGTTAAGCTACAACCACAATTTCCTACACTGCAAACTACCAGAGACAATATATACAGTTTTTTACGTCTTCTCAAATCAAATGTTTTAAGATTAGTTGTGATTTCACTTCAAACTATTTCCGGGAAATTATTGCCAATGGAGTATATTTTTATACTCATGTCTGAAGATTCAACAAAACGGGAATTTCTCAGAATTACTCATAAAATTACAACTAGTATTTTGAACTGATTTTTCAGATAATTTTGAATTTTTCGTTAAAAATAGCACATATTTTTGTCGGACCTAACTGGGTAATTTTGACTTTATTTTTTATGTTATGGATAACAGATTTCGTCTTAAATGCGATTTTGTAACTTTAACTGTTATTGTTCTACAACTATTCAACTGGCAAATTGAAAATGTAATTGCACACAAACAATACAAAATTAACGAAAGCAGCAGAAG
The DNA here is from genome assembly GCA_947425015.1 of Pterostichus niger. Lineage (NCBI taxonomy): Eukaryota > Metazoa > Arthropoda > Insecta > Coleoptera > Carabidae > Pterostichus > Pterostichus niger. Next base: position 12,407,157 of record OX380352.1, on the reverse strand, counting down.
TAGAACTACCTAGTTGATTTCCGTCATTTTGATTCATGATTGCTGTTGCAATTTTCACTTATTCATATATAGCACTGAACTTATATAATGGAGAAATAGGTATGCAACTAATACAAAAACTAGTTTAATTATTGTAAGACATTTCCGAACTGATAAAATTAAATGCATTTACCACAGAAAACAAAGATTTACTGTATTCTGGTTAACTTCACACAACTACTACCATGTACAACAAATATAGGTAACTTTTCTGTGTATTTTGTAGGTTAAATAAAACTATATGAGAACATAACATAAAACTTACCGTTTATTTTGTATTATTCACCAACCACTAAGTAAAACTAAATATTTAGCTTTGCACAATAAATAATACGTACAATATAAAATGCAGACCAGCTGGTTAATTTATAATACAAATTAACGCGAAATATTAAGTGACAAAAATCTGCATTAATAGTCATATAAGTGTCGTGGCAACAGTGAAATCAATACATGTTATTATTGTTTGTGTAAAAAATCTGATTGCTATTTCATATAGAATAAAGATTATTTATAATACAACTGTGACATATAGTGACCAGTGAAGCAAAAACGCAAATAAAAATTAATAAAACCCCATCAAAACAATAAAAATCTTAGTTTTACAGAACAGTGAAACAAAAATCCAAGGTTAAGTGAACAAGTTCGGTTAGGTGAGCGCGCCACTGGGCGCTGGGTGCTCACGCGCTCTCTAACCAAAAACAGTGTTACCAACTCTGGTGAAAATAAATATAAGTTTAAAAAAAAAACACACAAAATTAAATTTGCAGGAGATGCGGTCAACAAGCGGAGGCTTCAACCTAGTGACAAGCACTCTAACTAATGTGATGACAACTCTAGCTACATCGCCTCAATATACCCAACCAATAATGACTACACTAACAATGACACCAATAACTAGCATATTAACTACCAGTCCATTAATGACTACACCAACAACAACACCAATAGCTAGCATACTATATACCAGCCCAACAATTCATATCACAGAAACAGGAGAAATCTCTCCAACGGAAACACTCACAGAACACTTCAACGATTACACACCAATGCAGTCACCAGAATACAATACACTAAGCTGGCAAACTGTACAATACAAACGTCCTCCGAAAAGACAAAGTGAAACGCTCACACCTACTGAAACAGCGAACAAACGTAACAAAAACACATCCGAAGACTCAATTATTCCAGCGAATATTTGCAATACAAATAAATACGCTGTTCTCGGCAACGAAGCAAGCGAAGGCCAATCTAATACTATTCCAAAACCCCCACTCGTGTACATACAAGATGTCACAAACTATCAACTAATGCCACAAACTCTCAAAACCATACTAAAAGAAGAAGAATTCACATGCAAAACACTCACACAAAATGGTGTTAAAGTCAACACAAACTCATCTGAAGCGTACAGAAAACTCATACATATACTAAGGAGCAACAACATAGCCTTTTATACATACCAACCTAGAAATGAAAAATCTACATCAATCAATCCCCGTGGAAGACATTAAGGAAGCCCTGGAGGAAGAAGGGTACAAAATCAGAAACGTATCAAATATAAAAAGTTGGTTAACAAAAGCGCCACTCCCGATGTTCTTTGTGGACCAAGAGCCCTCCGAAAAAAACAAACAAATATACGAACTAAAATACTTGCTCAGTACCAAAATCACCGTTGAACCACCAAAGATAAAAAGAGACTTGCCACAATGCATGAGGTGTCAGGAGTACGGGCATCCAGACACCCTAGCGATAAAAATAAACTAAACCACATCTCAAAGGAAATTAAAACAATAATCCAAAAAATTAAGAACGACTCACTCGAATCATATCTAAACAACCTCTCTGCTCTTCCAGAAACTGATTATTCTTTGTGGAAGGCAACTAAATATCTAAAAAGACCCACACAACACATTCCGCCAATCATCAAAGAAGACAAAACATGGGCTCGAGAAGACGACGAAAAGGCGGAAGCTTTTGCAGCACACCTTGCCAGAGTATTTGAACCACATCCAACAAAAACAACACCAGATGAAGAAAGTGAAATAACAAACTACCTAACCACTCCCTTACAGTTATCACTACCAATCAAGCATATCACACCCGCAGAAATAAATCATGAAATCAAAATCCTGAATAACAAAAAATCCCCTGGATATGACCTAATCACTGCAAAGGTAGTGAAAGAACTACCCACAAAAACCATAACATTATTAACACACATTTACAACGCAATGATAAGAAATTCATACTTCCCCATCCAATGGAAGCTGGCGCAAATCATAGTCATTCCTAAACCAGGGAAGCCAGCACACAAAACCTCCTCATACCGTCCAATATCTCTACTCCCACTCTTCTCTAAAATATTCGAAAAACTATTACTAAAAAGATTGTCACCAGAAATAGAAAATAGAAACTTAATCCCTGCACACCAATTTGGATTTAGAGAGCGGCACTCAACCATACAGCAAGTCCACCGTATTACAAACGAAATAGAAAACTCTCCAGCGCGGAATATTCATCGATATAAGTCAGGCATTCGACAAGGTATGGCACCCAGGGCTCCTATATAAAATAAAAAAAGAGCTTCCACACCAATATTATATCCTAATAAAATCTTACTTAGAAGAACGTTTCTTCCAAGTGAACTATAAAGAAAATTCATCCAAACTCTACCGAATAAATGCAGGAGTACCCCAGGGAAGCGTCTTAGGACCAATATTGTACCAACTATATACTGCCGACTTGCTGTGTCCGGAAGGAGTAACAATTGCAACCTACGCAGACGACACAGCGATTATTGCAACGCACGAAAACCCAAATGAAACGTCAAAAATGATACAAAAAGCGGTTGATGAAATTGAGAAATGGACCAACAAATGGCGCATAAAAATCAACGAAAACAAGTCTACACACGTCGTATTTACAAATAGAAAAATAACATGCCCGCAAATAAAAATAAACGACAAACAGCTAGACACGAAAGAAGAGGTAACCTATCTAGGAATTCATCTAGAAAAGAGACTAACTTGGCAAAAACACCTTAAAGCAAAAAGAAAACAATTAGATATTAAAGCTAAACAAATGTACTGGCTTCTTGGCAGTAAATCGAAGTTATCGCTAGAAAATAAGCTGCAACTATACAAGGTCGTCATCATTCCGATATGGACGTATGGTATTCAATTGTGGGGATGCGCAAAAAAGTCGAATTTAAACATCATACAGAGATTTCAGAACAAAATTCTCCGAACAATCACTGATGCACCTTGGTACGTGAATAATCACACTTTACATAAAGACCTCAAAATAAAATACGTCCACAAACAAATCCGTAACTACGCCACAAAATATGAAAATAAATTAAACGACCACCCAAATGAACTCGCAATCAATCTACTAAATAATGAAGATGATCCCAGGCGCCTCAAGAGAAACAAACCAGTAGACCTAAAGTTCCTATAAATAATGTACCTATTCATAGTATTGTAAAGAGGAAACACCATTGGGTGTTGACCTTACACATGTTCTTATAATATATCAAATTTGCTGGTTGGCCTACAAAAAGGCCAGTTGTAAATATAGTTAAAATAAAAAAAAATAAAATAGTCATATGTACAACGCATAACAACTTTTACATACGCTTAGCCTGTTTACATTGCCATGTAAAATTTTGTATTTTTAAATATTAGATTCATATTCCGGTGACACATATACAGTTTAAACTCCGAGTCTTATACAAATTATTATAAACTGGGAGTTTTGTTGAAGATAGATGACACATAAGAAATCGGTAGTTATAACGGTCAGAAATAAGTATATATTTGTTACTTATAACTGTAATTCTTAATTTAATTCTCTAAAACTGTTATATGCAGCATTTATTACTAAAATCAAAATAATACCATTTTTTTTCAAGAACAACTCTTAGCAGTTTCATATAATGTATCACTTCCGGTTAGTCCACTTTAACCAAAATCTATTATGTTATTTCCATTGATATAGTAGTCTTATATATAAAATTTGAAAAGTTTTGGATTATATTTTAATATAGTTTTTCATTAAAATTTATTATAGGCTTGAAGTAAACTCACTTCCGAAAGTTATAAAATGACCAAAAAGGAAGGTGCACAACTAGATGTTATAACAATCCTAAATAAAAAATTTAAACTTTCTACGGCCTACCGTTTTTGAGTTATGCGACATACATACGTACATATGGACAGACGTCACGACGAAATTAATCAAAATGGATTCAGAGATGGTCAAAATGGATATTTCCGCTGAAATCAGAAAACCGAAAATTTTTACGACTACAATACTTTCTTTACTTCGTTCACGGAAGTAATTATTTTTTTTAAATCTACAAAATATATAAATGGAATATAACTTTATTTAAATTAACGGGTGACATCGCAGCGTTATAATATTTAACTACTGCCTTATATTCGTATGGCATTTTTCATGATATAAAATGCATATAATGCCAAATGCACAGAGTGCATTATTTAACACTATAATATACCGGCTTGTAAACTTCTTACTTTATTCAAACATTGTTTCGTTCTAAAATTATGATTTTTCATAATTTTCTATAAATACGTATAACCTAATTGGTTCCGATTAATTTTTTTTTATCGAACATTTTAAATGGATAAAATAATAAAAAATATCGTTAGTTTCAAATAAAAACGTGATTTGATACAGATCGTGATTTTAATCAGTGATTTAAATCATGACAGCCGTAATTAATTTTAATTTATTATCGTAGCAACACGTATAAGAGAGTATTAATTAGCAATGGCGTTGAGTGAGCGGAACGGACGTTACGAATCATAATGGCCACATCAAGGACCATATACATTATAATCTACATAATGCCCGTGGTGCGTAATTAACTATTATTTCATGGTCATTAATCGAATCTCTATCTCTTCTAATTAAATAAGTTAGAAATGATGAGCCACTTGGTTGGTAACTTATATCTTTGTGATGTTCACACAAAAAAAAAACACAACATACCACGAGGAAAACTCGTCTGTTTTAATTATGATTCGCTAATCATACGTATCATTGTACACTATAATAGACGAGGAAGTACGCGCTTGTCCGGTGCACCGAAACTCACTCAGCCGCTCACTTGATATTGAGGTGTGCACGGTGAGTGAAAATTGTAATTTGCTCAGGGAATACCAGCACACCGCGGTGCCTGCAACACTAGACACGAGACAGATCTTGCTTTAAGAAGCAGTCTCAGTTACCCACCACGTGGACTCGGCTTGATGCGTGATGTCTCCCGCACTGCTCCATCACCCGCGCCGGCAGTTTAGCCACGTCGCTTACACTCTGCTTCACCGTCACGGTGAACGTGGTGTCGTTGAAGCCGCCCAGCACGTCCAGAAGACAGTTTATATCTAGGACTAATGAAGTGTCCTCCTGGATCACCAGGAATTCTTGAGACGCCACTTGTCCTTCTTTTGTCAACTTTTCAATATCGCGCTTGATATCCAAAATAAAATAAAAGCTCGCAGCCTTCATAGACGCCCCTAGTAACCGAACTGTGTGGAAGACTTTCCCTGTTGTCACGCAAACCTTTGTGTGCAGCAAGAACAGGAGATGAAAGGCAGAGGTGGTACCTTTGTAAAAGGAGGAAATCGGCTAGAGTTGACGTGGGAGGTGAAGCCGGAGTGGAGTGTTAGCGACCACAATGCCTTGAGTATTGTGTGTAGCTCTCAACGACACAGACGGCAGGGGATACCTGTAAGAAGTAGAAAATGGAGTGTGTCTGGTGCGGACTGGGTGGAATTTGTGAGATGTATGCAGTATGAATGCGGACCGAGTGAACTAGAGGGGTTCAGAGTGATGAGAGTTGATGAACAGGTCGAATGGTTGAATGCCAAGGTGACGGATGTGTGTAACAGAGTCCTACGGAGAGTGTGCAAAGGGAGCAGAGTCAGGAATAAATGGTGGATGGATGACCTTAGTAGCAAGAGGAGAGAGGTACGTCGGTTGCGAACTCGCTACCAGAGAGCGTGTCGCAGAGGTAGGAGTGAGGACGAGGCGATGAGATGGAGAGCGGAGTATCGGGATCGTGAGGCCACGTACAAGAGGCTGCTGAGGGTGACGAAGATGAATAATTGGCATGAGTTTGTAAGAGTTAGAGGGAATGAGGATCCGTGGGGCGAAGTGTACAAAGCGTGCAGGGAAAGACGAGGATGGGGAGACGTGCTGGCGATGATGAGACAGAGGGATCGCGTGGCGAGCACTTAGCGCGAGAGCGTCGAGATGCTCATGGAGGAGTTCTTTCCGGGGAGAGGCGCACTAGTACACGATGTGAATGAAGAGGTAGAACCCGTTATGAATGTAGATGAAATTAGCAAGGATGAGGTAAGCGTGGCTGTTGCGAGAATGAAAATGATGAAGGCGGCGGGGTTGGATGGGTTCAACCCGGTGATTGTGAGAGCAGTATGTAGGGCAATCCCGGAGTTTGTAACCGTGGTGTTCAACACCTGTGTGAGTGAAAAGCGAATACCTGCAGAGTGGAAGCGAGGACGTGTATGTGTATTGCTGAAGTCTGTGGAGAAGCCTCGGTCTAACCCTAGATCGTACAGGCCGATCTGCTTACTTCCAGTGATGGCGAAAGTGTTGGAGAGAGTATTGGTGAATCGATTGAATGAAAGGATCGAGGGAATACAGAACGAAAGACAGTACGGGTTCTGTCGTGGGAAGTCTACGGAAGATGCATTGTGCGAGATGAAGCGTGTGGTACAAAATACGGGAAGCAAGTATGTGTTGGGTGTGTTCGTAGACTTCAAGGGGGCGTTCGACAACCTAAGCTGGCTTGTGGGTGTTCAATGTAGAGAGGTTGGTGTATGGCGCAGTTATTTCGATAACCGGCGGGTGTGCATCGAAGGAAGACATGACACGGTATGGCAGAATGTTGAAAGGGGATGTCCGCAAGCATCTGTGTGTGGGCCGATTTTGTGGAACATGGTGATGGATGAATTGCTGAATGCAGGGTACGAATTTGTTGCGTATGCGGATGACCTGCTGTTGCTTGTCCACGGTAACAGTAGGGCGGAGTTGGAACGATTGTCGGTGGATGCGATGGAAAGGGTAGTACGCTGGGGAATGATTGTTTGTGTTAGTGTATCGTGGGAGAAAACGTGTATGATGTTGCTGAAAGGACGACTGTCAGGAAGAAGGGAACCATGTGTCCGGGTGAGTGGGAATCGGGTGACATATGCCCAAAGTACTAAGTACTTGGGCATCGTGTTTGGAGAACGGATGGATGTAACACCGCACCTACGTGAACTAAGAATGAAAGTAGCGAATGTAACAGGGTGTCTAAGGCGAGTGATGAGGAAAGAATGGGGCTTTGGTAGACGTGCGGTTCACATGATATATAAGGGTGTGTTTGTTGCATGTATCACGTATGCAGCTGGAGCTTGGTATGATGTGTTTCAGTATGCGTATGCTAGGGACGCCGGTTTATGGTGTCAGCGTGTTGTGTTGTACGCGAGTATGTGTGTGTCGTACAGTTTCAACGGATGCGATGTGCGTGTTGATGGGAGTGTGTCCGTTTGACTTGGAAGTGATTGCGCGCGCGTTGAGGTATTGTCTGAGAAAAGGCCTGCCGATGAATGAAGGAGTGGCTGTAATCACGAATGAAGAGATCGTCGGACGTAGTATGAAAGAGAGTATGAAATTGCTGGATGAAAGAGTGATTGCGGCGCACCAACGCCAATGGGATATGAGTGATATGGAGAGTGACGTATGAATTTGTTAAGAATGTGACGTTTGCAAGTGAGAACAAGTGGTTCGTGCCTGGTTGGGGAACTAGTTTCCTCATCACGGGACACGGAAGTCTAAATGCGTATCTGCACCTGCGAGGGTTGTCTGATGAGAGTGAATGTGTGTGTGGTGAGGGAGACGAGACGTGGAGGCATGTTTTGTTGGAGTGTGTGTTATATAACAGGCTGAGAGATTGGGATAAATGGTCCATTTAACGGAGAGGTGATAGGAATGAGTGGGATGTAAGTACGTTGGTGACAGAAAAAGAGAGCTTTGAATGTGTGAACGAATGTGCGACAAGAATGTTTGAGGAGAGGAAGGAGCTACTGCTCAGTTTGCGGTACGACGGGGTGGAACGCGAGGCGGGGGAGTAGAGTCGCGTGGTTGTTGCACAGGACTGGGGCGTAGGTGGAGGACGCAGACTTTCTGCTGAATCTCGGGTATGGCGACCCCGCGTCATCCGAGCCACGGACGAGAGATGGACTGGGGTTGGGACGGCCTAGCCGACCAAAGTTAGTTCATTCTTGGGAGAACCGGAGCCTTTCTCGTGCACGTAGCTAACGCAGGGGCAGTTGGTTCTGTCTGAATCGTGCTTCGTGCAGACGCAGGTTGGGCTTGCTGTTGAGTGTGGCGAACTCACGTCTCCAAGCTACGCAGGAGGAGGGGCACCTGGAGAGGGGACGCGCTCTATGCGGACCCGATCCCGGGAGAACTCTGGGTATAGCAACCCCACGTTTCCAGCTACGTAGGGAGCAGTGAGACATCACTGTCAGGCGCTGTGTGCGGCTGCTGGTGGTGTCGAGCTGTTTGAGATGTGGCGGTCTCACGTTGCCGAGCTAACGTAAGGGGCAGTCGGGTGTCGTTTCGTCCCCACGGGCGGCATCAGGCTGTTACGCTATGGTGGCCGTACGTCCCCTAGCCACGCAGGGGATGAGGAACTCATATCGCTTGCGGTAGGAAGGGATCTCATCGGGTGTAGCGAACCCGCGTCCTCAAGCTAATAGGCCGGAGAGGAGGAAGTGCAAGACCTGCCGGCACCCGACCAGAGGTTATCTGGTAGCACGGGGTAAAGGACGGGCAACGATCCGTAGGCTATAAACCGCCTTTGGGCGTAATAAAAAGAGTTCCTAGGACGGCGAAGAGGTAGCACCGATTCAAACTCAAAATCACCCACCTGGAATTCAGACTCTCTAGACCGTAATGGTGAACTGGTTGAAGATTTTCTTGTCGAAAATGACCTTGTTATCCACAACATACCGGGCTACCCACCAACATACTCATCCTCAAATAGAGAGAGTAACATAGACTTTACTGCGTCCAACAGCAAGGTTCCTATCCTAAATTGGGAAGTATTGGTTGAAATAACACAAAGTGACCACAGAGTCATTGCGTTTGAAATACCTACTACCCTGTCCAGAGAAACCTTAACAGCAGGTTATAACTTTGACAATGCCAACTGGTCAGGAATGAGAGAAGGAACCGGACGACTAATAGCCTCACTAGATCTCAATATTCCTTGGACGCCGTCTGAGGAAAGCAATGATCAAAAAGTCTTGCATCTTACTAAGGGCATTAAGGATTTAATGGACAAATTCATCCCCAAAAAACTAAATTCCTTAACAAACCATCATGGTGGAATGCAACCTGGAGAAGCTCAAAAGGAAAGTTTCAAAGACCAAACACCTGGCCCAAAAGACAGCCAACAACCAGGACAGAGCAATCAATAGCATAGCGTACCAAACCATCCTCAAAAATTAAAAAAAAGCAGTTCAAGATACTAGTTACTAATCATGGCTTAAGTTTGTCCACAATGATCTAAATAAGGACCCCTGGGGAATGACCTACAAGTTAGCCGCAGGAAAAAGCAAGACCCCACCTTTGCTTCAAACTGTAAAATCTGGAACTGAACACACAATTAACATAAAAGACACCATGCAAACCCTTGTTCAAGCTTTAATGCCAGATGATAGTGAGCAAGACGATATTTTCACTCTAAAGCCAGAAAAGAAGCAAATCAAGCTAGCACCCCAATCAATGATCTTCCAAGCATCAGTGAAGACCTTGTAAAATCAACAATAAACAGGTTTACTAAAAGAAAAGCCCCTGGAATAGATAATATTCCAGGAATGGTCTTTAAAGCGATTATAGACTAAATAGCGGACTATCTTAGTCGTCTCTTCCAGGACTGCCTTCTATTAGGTTACTTTCCGCTTACTTGGAAAACAGGTAAACACAAAGTTCTTCCTAAGGGACCAGACAAGGATCTCTCAGACCTCAAAGCTTACAGGCCCATCTCACTGCTTAATGAAATTGGTAAACTGTTCGAAAGAATTATTTTGCATATCCTCAGAACCGATAACTTGCAACTCCATCACTACCATCAATTTGGGTTAACTCCAGGCAAATCGACATCTAACGCCCTAAGCCTCCTAAATTATTTCGTAACCAATGCTTCAAAAACTATACAGTAGGGGTATTCCTGGATATTTCTGGGGCCTTCGACAATCTATGGTGGCCAACAACAATACTAAGGCTTAAAAAATGCCAAATTAACAACAGAATCCTTCAAACAATAAAGAGTTACCTAACTCACCGACCATTACATATACAAGCGAAAATGTTACTGTTTCAAAGATGCTAAACAAGAGATGTCCACAAGGTTCTGTCCTGGGCCCCACCCTGAGGAACAGTTCGGTCGGCGAATTATTGGAAACTGAATTTCCTGGTGATGCCCAGGTCACAGCTTTTGCAGATGATATTCTTATACTGTTCCAAGGCAATACTAGATTAGAACTAGAGAACACTACAGCAAGTATTATGCTAGCTGTAACTAACTGGGCTACCAACCATAAACTTAAATTCTCTCCAAACAAATCCAACTACCTAATGTTTAAAGGAAAGCTCTCCCGGAATCCAACCATAAAAATAAACAACCAGAACATTAGACGAACCAGTAGTACAAAATATCTCGGAGTAATAGTAGATGACAGGATGAATTTCTCAAAACACATTGAGTCAGCTTGCAACAAAGCCAGGAAACTCTTCTTCACTTTAAGAAGATTTATGAAATTAGGTTGGGGAAGACCACCTAATGGACTTCTCAATATTTACACCAATAGTAACTTATGCCTCAGAAATATGGGGACACAGGGCACAACTCGCAAGGAATAAAAGAAAAGTAACTAGCCTAACTGGACTTTGTGCCACGAACATTACTGGACAGTACATGTCAGTTTCAAACGAGGCAGCAGCAGTGATATCATTTATTATCCCGCTTCACTTTAAGATAGCAGAAACCATCACCCGGAAAGCACTCAAAAATGCACGAGAGGCAATATATTATGGCAACCATATTATCCAAAGTAACTTTCAAAACAAAACACAATTATATGAACACCTAAGGAAAATCACCTCTCAATGGCAGACCGAATGGGACCAGTCATTAAAAGGAATTACTTTTTCCCTGACTTAGAAACAAGGAAATCAATTAAAATAGAGTACAGTAACCGGCTGAGCCAAATACCTACTGGACACGGAGATTTTATTTCCCACTTATTTAGAATAGGGAAACATGAATCTCCTAACTGTCCATCCTGCAACAACCCTGACAACTCATTGCACAGAATGCAAGCTCTACCAGGAAGAGAGGAGTTCACTTGAAGATACCCTCTTGCAGTGGCCCTGTTCCCCAGAGAGCCTAATAGAACAAATAGCCACCCTAGTGGCAAACGAAAGTTTCACGTCTAACTCCAACAGCCAACTAAACACCTAAGAAAATGGCTTATCATCTAACTCGTTCCACCTTCTAGAAGCCTTCGCCGTTCCAAAAACCATCCCAACAGTCCACCAGTAGTTCGATGTAAGAAGAAACAACTCACGCAGAAGTGAGGCCAGAGTCTACGGTGCAAAGCACCACCCACTTTGTAACCCGAGGCGATTCAAGTCTCACAATTAGTTAAGAGTATAGGAGACGATCTCATTTATTTTATTTACATTTTTATTTAAGTTAACTTTATTTTCTTCTGGGTTAGCAATAACTCGCTTATCTGTAACCTAGTTTAAGAACCTATGACGCAAAGTTTATATATTGTCGGATGTATGGAGGGTTATCATACCTCCAAAAAATTATTGTATTAATAAAGAGGACAAATGCGGTGAGAGAAAGGGAGAGGTAGGTTGGGGGCCCCTCAGGCACCCCTATGGTTGCCTGTCTCTCTCCGCTCTTTTTTTGTCCATGTCTACCGCCCTGATCCAGAACTAGCACCCGCAGCATCTGTATCAGTAACATTTTGAACACGCAGCTAATTGTACTGAAAGTCCCCTTCTAAGGAAATCTGGGCCATCCGCCTCCTCGTGGCAAAGGGCGGACAACGACCTGCGGCTAAGAGGTGGCATCCCTATCCCCTCCCTTCCTTTCACTTCCTTCCTCCCCAAGCCCCAAGGGCTGGAGGAGCAGCGCTATGAACACTCCTAACACCAGAGTATCCACTCTCCCAATTGCGTGTAACAAGGTCTCGAAGGGCCTTGGTTGCATTATGCAAGACAAAAGAAATGTGAACTTTGTTTTTACAGATACAATTCCATGAGGAAACCAGCCGGCTACTACTATAGCAACGTGTAATTAATGTGTATATTATGATATGTACTCGTATTATAATAATAAATAAATAAACCATTTAATTATTCAATGTATTTGTTTTATTTCTCAACCTTAGTAAACATCGAGTAATCTCAGCGTAAATACTGGTTCTTAACAAGGCGAGACATTGCTAGAGTGCCATAGGGTAGTAACATGACTCATGTGAGATGTCCCGTGCCACCGATGCAAGTGTGGTAATTAAGACGCGTATGCCGTTCAAATTCAATAACTCGGTTACAGACCTAATTAATAATGACGTCCATCTTGAAATGTTTCTAACCTATGATAAACAGTGACATCATGCCGTTCAATAACTCGGTCCCTGATCTAATTGAGACGCGTGTTGCACGTGTGTTTGACGGTTGCACCTATGACTCATCCAGGTGTACCCCAAGCCCAGTTTTATACTACGGCCAACAGCACCTTATCGACGGCATCAGTAGCGCCTGGGGCGATAAGGACATAGTAATTTCCCCATGTATTGTTTGAGAAAGAGGCACTTGGTGTCGCATCAATAATACTGTTACTTAAATTATCAACCTTCCCCGTTCTACGCAGAAAGAATTGATAACAGACACCATGAAGGAGGGCTGGACTATCCATGCTAGTTTCTTTCGCAGTATAGTATGTGGTCCATTCGCCGTTTTCAGAATCTTTTACCGATGAGATCGTACCCGAGTTACTTTCATTTTTGTCTTATCTTTATCCGTAAGCCTCTGAACTTGAATCATAAAGAGGCAGTTCAACATATTTCTCCGTCCTTTATGTTGTAATTAAGGTATACAATTTTCCTTATTAGAACAGCTCTATCACTTTAAATTTTTGTTTCAATTAATTTTCACACACTCTTGAATACTGACGGTCAGTTGCCGAAATGCAATATATGTTTTTATCTTGACTTGTTGATATATAGCCAAATGCCTTGTACGAGGTACCTTTGGTAAGTTTCTTACTAGAACATGGCCTCCACCTGGGCGATAGGGGTCCGAAGCACAAGCAGAGTTATGTGACGCGATTACACAGCCTCATCATAAACCAGAATGTAGATCGCGCCGTGAATGGCTTTAATATTCACGTGGAATGTTAAAGGTCATGAGAACGCATTCCTCAAACCATAGCCACTCTATGTTTATGACTGGGGAACCGCTTTAAAGTGGTGTGTCCTCCATGCTTTCATCAGAGGATGGTTCAGTGGTTCTATTTTGTTTGCACGCGAAGAGGCTTTATGCTAAGGTAGGTACGCCAGGCATACCATTTGGCGTGTGCCTCTGTGTTGCGTAGTCAATTTCCTGCTAAGATGGTTAAGAGTTCCTAGGGCTGATTTAACAACCCGAACTTGTAGTACAGTTACAAGGTGGCGATCCCTCCGTCAGCGAGAAGGCGCCCGGACCATGCTGGTATATTCTGATTCCATAACAGACAAAATGTTTGGGTCATACTGAGCAAGGTTAGTAGGACGCCCACAAGCATCCGGAAGCCTTTCAGTACGAGTCTCCATGATATAGCCTAACATAGAGCTAGCGCCCTGCTTGACGTGGCCTGGTTCGGACTTGCTTTTATTGGCTGGACTTATTAGGTACATTCAGGTGTAATCCCGAAAAGACGGTGGGTCAGAGGTTCATAAGATACACTGATCCTTGCTAGGCTGGCCGGCCTAGGTGGTGCACAAACCGGTCTGCATTCATTGACTGAAGAGGACGGATGTACCCCGGTATAATCCCGTTAAGGACGGTAGTCCGCTTGGTCTATGGAGTTCTTCCCTATAACTCCCGGTCCTATCGAGTAGCTTTTGGTGAGGATTACCCGGACGGCAAGTAACTATGACTCTCTGTTAAAGTAGCCAAATGCCTTGTCATCTAATTACTGACGCGCATAAATGATTTAACGAGATTCCCACTGTCCATGTTTACGCCAGCGCTGGTGAGGGGGGAGCCAAGGCGGCGATCGTCGTTAACGATGACGCTCTCGACGTCATGGCAATACCCGAGCTGGTCACGGAAACTGGAGTGTGCGTATGCTTGGAGAGTACAGCGGGCAGGCTATACGTCTGTTCGTTGTACTGTAGATTTGGTGGCGACATCGAGCATGACATAGGGTACCTGGAGAGGGTGTTGGATACGGCGGACAACTGCCCACTGGTGGTGGGCATGGACGCTAATGCGGTATCGCCTTTATGGTTTAGTAAAGGGGAGATCCGATACGGCGAGAGAGTCCAACGTGGGCATCGGATCGAGGACCTAATAGGGGGCAGGGATTTAGTGGTCATGAATGAGCTAAGCCGTTTCTACACTTTTTGTGGACACGGCGGTATGAGTGATATAGACGTTACATTGGGTAATAGGGCAGTAGATAGGTTGCATTGGGAATGGGAGGTTTTGCCCGGCTGGGGTAACTCCGACCATAACGCGATGCGGATCGTCATCAGCAGGGCATGTGCTGGTGGGGGTCGAAACGTGGCAGCTAGTTTCCCTAGGTGGTCTGTGAAAGAAGTCGACTGGGAGTTCTATGGAGAGGCACTCTGTGACCGGGTGGACATAGGCGAGACAGAGTACGCAGAGTTGACGGTAGATGACATGACGGAGCGACTGACAGGGTGGGTTACTGACGTAAACGACAGGATACTGAAGCGCGCGAAACGAGGGAGACAAAGACAGGTTAGGTGGTGGACAGACGAACTGACGAGACTGAGGAAGGTCACCAGGAGGAAGCGGAGGCTATTTCAGATAGCTCGACGCGACCAACTGGAGTCCTTACAGACGAGACATGCGGAATACAGGGAGAGTGTCGGGACGTATAGACGAACGATGAACGCGGAGAAGGACAAGCACTGGCAGGACTTTGTACAGGAGCATGGGAACGCCGACCCTTGGGGTGCGGTTTACCGCATCTGCAGGGGGACAAAACGAAACGTGGACATACCGAGACTGAAGGAAGGAGACAGAGTTGCGGAAACGTGGAACGACAGTGCGGACATACTTCTGCGGGCATTCTTTCCTAGAGGGGACGGAGCGGAGGGGCACGTAGAACAAGGTAGGAACCGAGACAGGGAATTTAGCTAGGATGAGATTGAGACTGCAGTCAGAGCAATGGCAGTAGGCAAAGCACCTGGCTTAGATGGGTTAGAAGTAGTTATGGTGAGACAGGTTTGGGCTAGTTTGGGGGGCTACGTGAAGGCCCTGTTCGATGCGTGTCTGAGGAAGGACTGCTTCCCCACGTTGTGGAAGCGGGGACGCGTGGTGGTGC
Source organism: Pterostichus niger (assembly GCA_947425015.1). Lineage (NCBI taxonomy): Eukaryota > Metazoa > Arthropoda > Insecta > Coleoptera > Carabidae > Pterostichus > Pterostichus niger. The sequence goes on along the minus strand of OX380352.1, from coordinate 12,391,445 downwards.
TGCTGAAGTCGGACGATAGGTTGCGGGATGAGCCTGGCTCGTACCGCCCGATCACACTGCTGAGCGTGCTCGGTAAGGTGCTCGAGCGGATGCTTGTTGGGCGACTCCAGCCCCTGTTGGACGGACTCAGTGGTCACCAGTACGGTTTCCGTCGAGGTAGGTCGACCGAAGACGCGTGGGCAGAGGTCAAGCGTGTAGTGGGGGAATCTGCATGTAAGTATGTATTAGGGGTTTTTGTAGATTTTAAGGGAGCTTTTGATAATTTGCTGTGGGGTAGAATATTAACAAGGTTGCATGATATCGGGTGTGAGGAGACTGGTCTCTGGGCTAGTTTCTTCGCGAACCGAAGGGTGTGTGTTACGGGTAGAGTTGGGGTTGCATGGAGGGATGTAGAGCGGGGTTGCCCGCAGGGCTCCGTCAGTGGCCCAGTTTTCTGGAACCTCTGTATGGATGTCCTGTTGTGGCGCCTCGCTGGGGTAGGTGGCAAGTTCGTGGCCTATGCGGATGACTTGCTCCTTCTTGTGGAGGGTGGAAGCCGGCTCGAGCTGGAGCGTGATGCCTCCCGCTGTCTGGAGCTCGTTTGCGAGTGGGGGCAGTGGGCAGGGGTTGCGGTTTCGGTCTCGAAGTCGGTGACCATGCTCCTGAAGGGCAGGTTGTCTGCAAACAGGCCACCTGTAGTCAGAACTGCCGGGGTTAGTTTGCGCCATGTGTCAAGAGTTAAGTATTTAGGGGTAGAAGTAGGGGAAAGGATGAACTTCAGGCTTCACCTGGAGGGAATGCATGCTAAACTCGGTCGAATCGTGGGGATGATTCGGCGAGTACTGCGGAAGGAGTGGGGACTGGGCCGGCGAGCATGTAGAGTCATCTTCAAGGGGTTGTTTCAGGCGTGCGTGCTGTATGGGGCGAGTGTGTGGCACGAAGTTCTTCAGTTCCAGTACGGGAGGGATCTGATGAACAAGTGCGAGCGGGTGGCGCTATATGCATGTGTTAGGGTGTGTAGAACCGTTTCGACCGAAGCGATGCAAGTCATCATGGGAGAAATTCCCTGGTGGCTGGAGGCGAAACGCAGAGCGGGGTACTATAAGTACAAGCGGGGTGAGAGAATGGGAAACCATGACCTTGTCACAGATGGGGATGTTGCTGGTCTGTCCCCTGGACAGGCCAAGACATTGTTGGGGAACCGAGCGACTGAAGTTTGGCAAGACAGGTGGGATCATTCGGAGAAGGGTAGGGTGACCTACTCCTTCATCCCGGATGTGACCTTTGCCGCAAGAACGAAGTGGTTCGACCCCAGTCTTAGACTGAACTTTCTGTTGACTGGACATGGTAGTATGAATGGTTTCTTACATCCGATGGGATTAGCGGAAGATGATGCATGCGCATGCGCCGGAGGTCGGGAGACCTGGGAGCATGTTTTGGGTGAGTGCCCGCTTTACGCGGACATTCGGGATCTGCATGCTTTGGGAGTAGTTAGGCAAGGGGGAGGGCTCCACGTCGCGGGGATGTTGGGCAGCGAGGCGTGCTATAGGGAGGGAGAGGCTTTCGCGCGCGAAGCCTTTGGGCGGCGGGCACCGGCGGCGGATATACGCGGGGTGGGAAGGGGTGTGAATGGTGATGGATGAAGGAGTGGTGCTAATGCACAAGGCTGTGGCGCAGGTGGAGGACGCGGTGTGGGTTCGTGGCAACCTGCTCTGCTGAATCTCGGGCATGGCAACCCCGCGCCTTCCGAGCCACGGACGAGGGGTGGGTTGACTAGTCAACCCACTCTTGGGAGAGTTGGCGCCTTCCACGTACTCGTAGCTGACGCAGGGGCAGTGGTTACGCTGTTGGGGAGTTGCAACCCCACGTCCCCAGCTACGCAGGGAGCAGCGAGACGCTACTGTCGGGCGCTATGTGCGGCTGAGTGTGGTGTCGAGCTGTTTGAGATGTGGCGGTCTCACGTTCCCGAGCTACGCAGGGGGAGGGACACCCGGGGAGGGGACGCGCTCTATGCGGACCCGACCCAGGAAGAACTCTGGGCGTGGCAACCCCACGTCTCCAGCTACGCAGGGAGCAGTGAGACATCACTGTCAGGCGCTGTGTGCGACTGCTGGTGGTGTCAAGCTGTTTGGGATGTGGCGGTCTTACGTTCCCGAGCTACGCAGGAGGAGGGGCACTTGGGGAGGGGACGCGCTCTATGCGGACCCGACCCGGGGAGAACTCTGGGTATGGCAACCCCACGTCTCCAGCTACGTAGGGAGCAGTGAGACATCACTGTCAGGCGCTGTGTGCGACTGCTGGTGGTGTCAAGCTGTTTGGGATGTGGCGATCTCACGTTCCCGAGCCACGCAGGAGGAGGGGCACTTGGGGAGGGGACGCGCTCTATGCGGACCCGACCCGGGGAGAACTCTGGGTATGGCAACCCCACGTCTCCAGCCACGTAGGGAGCAGTGAGACATCACTGTCAGGCGCTGTGTGCGGCTGCTGGTGGTGTCGAGCTGTTTGAGATGTGGCGGTCTCACGTTCCCGAGCCAACGTAAGGGGCAGTCGGGTGTCGTTCCGTCCCCGCGGACGGCAACAGGCTGTTACGGTATGGTGGCCGTACGTCCCCTAGCCACGCAGGGGATGAGGAACTCCTATCGCTTGCGTTAGGGAGGGATCTCATCGGGTGTAGCGAACCCGCGTCCTCAAGCTATTAGGCCGGAGAGGAGGAGGTGCAAGACCTGCCGGCACCCGACCAGAGGTTATCTGGTAGCACGGGGATTGATTCTAGCCCCGGGGGTGAGTAATTGCCCTCGGATCAATCATGGGTTTGGAAACAAAGGTGCGGGTATGTGGTTGAAAGCCTATGCAGGCTAGATGTCGGTAACGGCATCGACGGGTGAGCAGCGTACTGCTCGGGTACTGGCCCGCATAGTCAGTAGGGATTTAGATAGGTCCCCTCTCACCAGAGAGGCCGAGGGGCTTGCCCCCCAAAGCATTCTGGTAGACATCGGTCGTATACTTGGTGTACGCTCAGATGTCGCGCTGATTGGGCGTATCCCAATCCCGAGCCCATGGGGGCCGTGGCGGATAGAGCCGCAAGGCAGGTGCCGCCACGTTAAACTATAAGACACACTCACTCCTTGAGGGTGGGGTGCTTCTTATGTCCATGTCTTCGACTTTCTTGTCGAAAATAACCTTGTTATCCACAACATACCGGGCTACCCACCAACATACTCATCCTCAAATGGAGAGAGTAACATAGACTTTACTGCGTCCAACGGCAAGGTTCCAATACTAAATTGGGAAGTATTGGTTGAAATAACTCAAAGCGACCACAGAGTAATTGCTTTTGAAATACCCACTACCGAGATCAGAGAAACCTTAACAGCAGGATATAACTTTGATAATGCCAACTGGTCAGGAATGAGAGAAGGAACAGAGCGACTAATAATCTCACTAGACTTGAATATTCCTTGGACACCATCTGAGAAAAGCATTGATCTTAATGGACAACTTTATCCCAAAGAAAACTAAGTTCTTAAACAAACCATCATGGTGGAATCAAAACCTGGAAAGCTCAAAAAGAAAGTTTCCAAGGCCAAACACTTGACCCAAAAGGCAGCAAATAATCAGGACAGAGCAGTCAATAGCATAACGTACCAAACCACCCTCAAGAATTACAAAAAAGCAGTTCAAGATACAAGTTACAAATCATGGCTCAAGTTTGTCCACAACGATCGTAACAAGGACCCCTGGGGAATGACCTACAAATTAACCGCAGGAAAGAGCAAGACCCCACCGTTTGCTCCAAACTGTAAAATTATTTGAAAGAATAATTCTGCATATCCTGCGTTGAACTAACATCCTAAGTAAGTAGTATTCTAGATTATTTTATCATATTACAACGTTTTTTGTTGTTGATGCTCAATCTAGTTAGCGTGTCTGTGAAAACAGATGTCCATTTCCCACGTGGACCCGGCATAGCGGTCTGGGAGCAATAGCATAATTTTTGTTTGTTTTAGCATTCCGGTTTCTAAATTTATTTCTTTTTGTTTGGATTCTCACCTATCACGGCAAATAATTATTTTACACCGACTAAAATTTTGGGAGGGTTAATTTTTTATTAAATCTGTAAACTTGGGTTATAAATCATCTGTGTTGTGAGCACCGTAATCGACAGCGATTTCATTTCTTAACGGCGCCTCTGTTCATCTCAATGTCATCATTCATCTAGTGGATGTGAGTGTGCCTGTGACAGACGACTGCACTTTTTGCAGGTTAGTTTACGACCTGGTGAGACGTAGAGTTTCAGTAGCGTTGTAGTTTAAGTGTTTTAGTTATAAGTTTGTTTGGTTGGCTTGAATTTTTAGTATAGTTAATTAGTTTTGGTCTTGATGCGCTCGCATCATCCGTCGCGAAAGTCCGTTTTCTGCAAATCACCTTCATCGTATCACCTTTTTTGTTTCCTTTCTTCCTCCCTGCTTTGCGTAAAATTCAATCAAAGATTTTGTTAGTTTTCAAATTTTGCTTTGTATTCATTGACAGTAGATTTGTAATATACCTGTAACTTTGTTTATATTCATATTTGTATCTTTGTAAGTAATTTTTTCTTTTGAGAGCTCATAGTTAAAATAGTTTAGCTGTTTAGAAGGATTTGTGCTTCATTTTGTGTTTAGTATTAAAATCATTTACACAATATTGTTTGAACTAGTTACTGGCGCTGTGTTGTACTGTTTTAGCGTTGATACCAGCCAGAAGGGATCATAGGCTGAGACGATAGCTGATTCTGGGTGTGATTCGCGTGCGGCTTGGATCCTGCAATAGCACGACTACGTTTACCTCGAATTCACCAAGAAAACCTAACCTGTCGACTGCCACTGACTGTCGATCGTACTCAACAGCTGCTGAATACTATCTCACTGGCAGAAATTCACGCCAGAATTACTCTGAATCTTACGGACAACTACAACACCGCCTGCCTTCACGAATACGTCTTCTCGAGGAAATCTCCGTGCTGACCGTATACCTACGTTAGCCAGGAAGCCCCGCTTACCACCCAGAAGCTCTTGAATCTCCAGCAAGAAGATTATTAGCTAGCTTTATTTTACACACACAATTTGCTGCACAAACTGTAAGTTCATTTTTATGTTTGCTCTATTAATTTTTTTGCATCATTCCTAAGATTGTATGCTACGCTTTAGCTTATTGAGTTTTGTATTCACCATTCAGCTCTCATTAAATTGTACATTTTTATTTAGTGTGTATTCCTCTTTCTTCCCCTCTAGTTCCAAGTCACTAGATTCTTTTTCAGCCATTATTTCAGACTTGGTGGCGCTCTCTTTACCCCGACCCGCTCGTGCAACTAACATCCGTCGGTCACTTTTGTGGGCGGTGAACGGTAAGTTTTTACCCGAAAAGGCGTCACACTGGCAAGGAATAAAAGAAAACTTATTAGTCTAACTGGACCAAGATCATTACTGGACAATATATGTCAGTATCAAACGAGGCAGCAGCAGTGATATCATTTACTATCCCACTTCACCTCAAGATAGCAGAAACCACCACCCGAAAAGCACTTAAAAATGCACGAGAGGCAACGTATTATGGCAACCATATTATCTTAGGTAACTTTCAAAATAAAACTCAATTATATGATCACCTAAGAAAAATTACCATCTCTCAATGGCAGATCGAATGGGATTAATCATTAAAAGGAATTACAACCTTAAACTTTTTCCCTGATTTAGAAACAAGGAAATCAATAAAAATAGAGCACAGCAACCGGCTGAGTCAAATACTCACTGGACACGGAGATTTTATTTCCCATTTATTTATATTAGGGAAACATGAGACTCCTAACTGTCCATCTTGTGACAACCCTGACAACTCATTGCACAGGATTTATGACTGCGAGCTTTACCAGGAAGAAAGGAATTCACTTGAAGATACCCTCTTGCAGTGGCCCTGTTCCCCTGAGAACCTAATTGAACAAATAGCCACCCTTGTGGCAAATAATAGTTTCATGTCTAACTCCACCAGCCAACAAAATACTCAAGAAAATGGCTTATCAACTAACTCGTTCAACCTTCTAGAAGCCTTCGCCGTTCCAAAAACCATCCCAACAGTCCACCAGTAGTACGATGTAAGAAGAAGTAACTCACGCAGAAGTGAGGCCAGAGTCAACGGTGCGAAGTACCACCCATTTTGTAACCTGAGGCGATTCAAGTCTCATAATTAGCTAAGAAATAGGAGACGATCTCATTTATTTTATTTCATCGTCATTATTTATTAAGTAAATTTTATTTTCTACCGGGTTAGTAATAACCCACTTATCTGTATCATACCTCCAAAAACTATTGTAATCAATAAAGAGGACAAACGCGGTGAGAGAAAGGGAGAGGTAGGTTGGGGGCCCTTCAGGCACTCCTAAGGTTGCCTTACTCTCTCCGCTCTTTTTTTTTGTCCATGTCTTCGAGATCTGTAGTTGCTGCTCGACAGTTTTTTGCGATTTGCGGAGTACGCTCGCTGGGGCGAAGTCTCTGTGGGGCGAAGCCTTGTAGTGTTGTGACTTAGTGACTGCGTGAAAGTGACAATAGTGAGTGCGTAGTTTTCTTAGTGTTTTTTTTAGGGTTTTCGGGCCGTTGCGGGCTTTTCCGGAACGGTAGCGGAAGGTGTTTTCACCGACCGGGAAATTCCCAGGGTTTTTGGATGCACGGCGGTTTTGGAGCAAACCGGTGAGTAACGCTTGTGTGCCAGGTTAGGAAAATTAGATTTAGAGGGGGTTAATTTTGGAAGTGAGTTTTTCCGGGGTTCTGCTCGGAAAATCGGAGATTTTCCGAGTGGCGGCGCCGATCTAGGGTGAGAGGCGTCGAGTAGGGGAATAAAAAGTTTGACCTCGGATTTTCCGGGTTTCTACTTGAGTTTTCCGGGGTTTTTCCTAGTGGTTTAGGTACCGGGGAATCCCAAGGAGAAATTTTTGAGTGCAATTTTTACGGCTCCCAGAGCTTCTACAAAAGTGGGATTTTCTCCGGGGCACCTTCCGAGGGTCCTTGGACGTAGTGTGGGGTTGGGTTGACTAGGTGCTCATCTTCAATGGGCACCAAGGATGCGGTGGTGATGTTAGAAAGGGTTAGGGCCCCTCAGGCCACAGTAGATACTCCTTCCGGCGTTGACAGCGACGTGGAGTCGGTGGTGGGGATGGAGTTAGGGCCGGAGCTTAGCTCAGCACGGAAGAGGACGCGCTCTATGCGGACTCAACCTGGGGAGAACTCTGGGTGTGGAAACCCCACGTCCCCAGCTACGTAGGGAGCAGTGAGACATCACTGTCAGGCGCTGTGTGCGGCTGCTGGTGGTGTCGAGCTGTTTGAGATGTGGCGGTCTCACGTTCCCGAGCTACGCAGGAGGAGGGACACTTAGGGAGGGGACGCGCTCTATGCGGACTCGACCCGGGGAGAACTCTGGGTATGGCAACCCCACGTCTCCAGCTACGCAGGGAGCAGTGAGACATCACTGTCAGGCGCTGTGTGCGGCTGCTGGTGGTGTCGAGCTGTTTGAGATGTGGCGGTCTCACGTTCCCGAGCTAACGTAAGGGGCACTAGGGTGTCGTTTCGTCCCCGCGGACGGTATCAGGCTGTTACGGTATGGTGGCCGTACGTCCCCTAGCCACGCAGGGGATGAGGAACTCCTATCGCTGGCGATAGGGAGGGATCTCATCGGGTGTAGCGAACCCGCGTCCCCAAGCTAATAGGCCGGAGAGGCGGAGGTGCAAGATCTGCCGGCACCCGACCAGAGGTTATCTGGTAGCACGGGGATTGATTCCAGCAGCGGGAGGGAGAAATCGCCCCCGGATCAATCATGGGTTTGGAAACAAAGGTGCGGGTATGTGGTTGAAAGCCTTTGCAGGCTAGATGTCGGCAACGGCATCGACGGGTGAGCAGCGTACTGTTCGGGTACTGGCCCGCATAGTCAGTAGGGATTTAGATAGGTCCCCTCTCACCAGAGAGGCCGAGGGCCTTGCCCCCCAAAGCATTCTGGTAGACATCGGTCGTATACCTGGTGTACGCTCAGATGTCGCGCTGATTGGGCGAATGCCAATCCCGAGCCCACAGGGGCCGTGGCAAATAGAGCCGCAAGGCAGGTTCCGCCACGTAAAAATATAAGACACACTCACTCCTTGAGGGTGGGGTGATTCTTATGTCCATGTCTACCGCCCTGATCCAGATCTAGCACCCGCAGCATCTGTATCATTTTGAACACGCAGCTAAATGTACTGAAAGTTCCGTTCTACGGAAATCTGGGCCACCCGCCTCCTCGTAGCAAAGGGCGGACAACGACCTGCAGGCTGCGTCCCTAGGAGACATGGGGCGACATAAGTCTCCTCAGGCGGCTAAGAGGTGGCATCCCTATCCCCTCCCTTCCTTCCACTTTCTTCCTTCCCCAGCCTCAAGGGCTGGAGGAGCAGCGCTATGAACACTTCTAACACCAGAGTATCCACTCTCCCAATTGCCTTGGTTGCATTATGCAAGCCACTGAAAACCTTAGAGACATCATCAACTCCATGACCATCAAGAAGAAAGAGCTTTCCAAGCTCAATACCCAAATAGAATGCATTAACGACACAATATCGAAACTAGTAGGGCCCATAGAAAGCATCAAAGACCACGCTATCTTAGACAATCACGAGGGAATCAAGGAGATCTTAGAGTTTACAAGGAAAAAGGCAGTTCCACAACCAACTCCTACACCTCAACGTTCCTACTCCGAAGCTACCACTATCAAACCACTAACCCGACTTATCGAAAAGTCGTCATCCAACCATGTCAGCAAAATCATCATAGCCCCTACCCCCGACAATGTTAATACCAAAACCAGTGAGGATACCAGGAATCTACTAACAAGAACCTAAATCCTGCTCAAATTGGATTCAAACCTCAAAGAGTTTTTAACCTACCAAATAAATCCGTTTGCGTCGTCTCCCCAAATGAAGATCTACAAAAAATCATTGACTATCCCAAATTGGCAGAAATTGGCTTAACCGACAAAAAACTAAGTAAATTCAACCCTGGTCTTGTAATTCACAGAGTCCCTAATAACTGCGTTGACAAAGACCTGCAAGATTACGTCGTGACACAAGAAATGCTTGATGCAGGGGTGAAACCTGCAGACGTCAAGTTGATATCCAAATTTGGACGCAAAAATCCCAACCACACCAGCTGGGTTCTTCAGACCTCCCCACTTGCAAGGGAAATTATCCTAAAATCCGGCCGAATCTACATTGGCTGGCTGACCTGTCTGGTCCAGGACCACGTAAATATTAAAAGGTGCTACAATTGCCAAAAGTTTGGCCATTTGTCCAACGCATGCCAGGGCCGGACCACCTGTGGCCACTGCTCAAGGGGTCACGACACTGCAAAGTGCCCCAACCTTGATTACAGACCTCACTGCCCTAACTGCTCCAACTTAGGCAACCGAGACTGCTCCCACGACGCTAGGGACCTTTCCTGCTCCACGTACAAAAAGAGGCTTTCCGAACATATCAATAACATCAATTATGACTACTAGGAATATCAGAATTATTCAAGCGAACCTGCAAAATTCTAAACTAGCCACTGCTGGGACAAACAGTCAATCTATAACGTCCGCAAACAACCTTCGCCACACTTCCAATATAACAGATACCCTCAATGAGATTATGAACACTCTGATGCCAGACGACATCAGAGACTTTACCGCCCACTTGATATTTAGGTGTGCACGTTGAGTGAAAATTGTAATTTTCTCAGGGAATACCAGCACACCGCGGTGCCTGCAACTCTAGACAGACCTTGCTTTAAGAAGCAGTCTCAGTTGCCCACCACGTGGACCCGGCTTGATGCGTGATGTCTCCCGCACTGCTCCATCACCCGCGCCAGCAGATCAGCCACGTCGCTCACACTCTGCTTCACCGTCACGGTGAACGTGGTGTCGTCGAAGCCGCCCAGCACGTCCAGAAGACACTAATGAAGTGTCCTCCAGGATCACCAGGAATTTTTGAGACGCCACTTATTCTTCTTTTGTCAAGTTTTCAATATCGCGCTTGATATCCAAAATAAAATAAAAGCTCGCAGCCTCCATAGACGCCCCTAGTAACCAAATTGTGTAGAAGACTTTCCCTGTTGTCACGCAAAGCTTTGTGTGCAGCAAGAACAGGAGATGAAAGGCAGAGATGGTGACTGAGGTTACAGGGGTTCTCGAGCACACTTTTAGGATGCTGGTTACGGCAGTGCGCCGCCAACATGGTCGCTCTGGGGCCCAGCCAGTCGCAGTGGGCGGAGCCGAGTACCGGACAGACATACTGATGGTACTCACACACCTCCTCGTGCGCGATCACTTCTGCTTCCTGTACAAAGGGCACCGTCTCGGAACAGCCCAACTCCCGGTTCTTACACGGATATTTGAGCAGCTTCGCTGTTGCTTCGTACTGAGTATTTCTAGTGGCTGGATGCTTGGGAGTGTAGCACCGACCACAGACCGCATCATTATAGAACTAACTAAAACGTCAATAGTATTCAATAAACCGATTTATGTAGGCTTTTCAATTCTAGATCTTTCCAAAACTTACATTTATGACTTTCATTACAAATATGCAAAGAAAATATTTGGTGTCAATTCTGAAATGAATTGAATACGGACACTGATAGCCTTGTTTATAGTTTTAATGTACCCGATATTTATGATATTATGAAAAAAGACATCAACCGGTTCGATACATCAGACTATCCACCTAATAATATATACAGTATACCTTTAGTTAATAAAAAAGTTTTGGGAGTACTGAAAGATGAAAATTGTGGTAAAATTATGTTTCAAATTGTTGGGCCACGGGCAAAAATTTATGCATATTAGGTGCAGAATACTGATGTTCAAATGGTAAGTAAGAAAGCGAAGGGTATAACAAAAGCAACTTTAAAAACAATCAAAAAAATACAAGTGTTAATATTATCTAAACAGCACAACGTATGGACGGTAAATCAGCGAAAACTTGTTTTAAGTCCATATGATGACAAAATAAATGTGAACTTTGTTTTTACAGATACAATTCCATGGGGATACCAGCCGGCTACTACTATAGCAATGTGTAATTAATGTGTATATTATGATATGTATTATAATAATAAATAAATAATGCTTTACAACATGTATTTGAAACATTTTTTCCTAAAATAATTAGGGAAGCAATGCGCACGGAAAAACTGATTTGCCTTGTTAAACGCCTATGTTTCACTTTTCGTGTTACACCCGGTATATATAGAATGGCAAACATACCCCATAGAGGACTATGTACTAGTCAAAAGGTGCAACAACTGCCAGAAGTTTGGCCACTATCAAGCCACCTGTCAATACCAGACAAACTGTGGTCACTTTGACGAAAACCATGATACCCTAAGATGTTCAAATGGTACCAAACCCCCGAAATGCCCCAACTGCAGGCGCAACAGACTAAACAGCCCACCCCACAGCTCCAAAGACCACCATTGTCCAGCGTATAAAAGAAAGCTAGAAGCCCTTATAAGCAACATCGCTTATGAGTAACGGAACTCTTAAATCATCCAAATTAACCTAAAAAACTCAAGATTGGCTACGCAAGAACTGCTAGGCTATGCAGTCAGAAATAGAATAGACATTATCCTTACCCAAGAACCTTACAATGGCAAAAGAAAAGACAAATTTAGCAAACCAGGAACCTCTAACTTCAAAGTTGTCTCCAAAAACGATGAAAAATTATTTGTAGCAATCATCATATTAAACCCACTACTTTCTTCTCATTCTCATCAACCTGCCAACTGAGCATTGGAAAAAATGACTATACCGTCATTTCTGCATACTTGGCACCAAGGAACTCCACTGACACGCACCTAGACCACCTTACCAGTATAGCCATAGCAACCAGGCACACTAAACACATACTCTGTTGTGATGCAAACGCCAAGTCAACGATATGGAACTCGAGGCTGATAGATCTCAGAGGACAAAAAGTAGAGGACTTTGTCATTAACCAAAATCTTCATGTTGTCAACCTACCAGGATTCCCTACAACATTCCACGGTCCAAGAGGAGACATAACCATCGACCTCACATTAGCAAACGATCTAGCAATTAGAAAAGGATTCATGACTCACTTGCTGTAGACGATTTGAAAAATCTTATTATTGGTCTTCAAACGGAATTAATTGATGTGAAGCAACAACTAAACGATTTAAAACAACAAGCGAACTTATTCACCCCAAAACCTGCGGAGTCCGCAAAAGAAATAATAACTGAAATAACTGAACGACAACGTCGCTTAAAAAATGTGTTGATCTTCAATGTCCCAGAAAATCCTAATCCTAATACAAATAATGAAATTGTCTACGATAAAGGGCAAGTTGATTCTATTCTATCGCAAATTAATGGAGATATAACCCGAAACAATGTTAAAATATGTAAAATCGGCAACCGCACACAGACGCAAGTAAAGCCTAGACCAATAAAAGTATGTCTATCAAGTACTTTAGATGCGGTAAATTTGCTAAAAAGTAATAATAACAAAAAGCACCTAAAATTTTGTATCAGCTCAGACAACACTTAATTGTACCACAATTATTTAAAAAATCTAAAATTGCAGCTCAATGAAAGAATTAATAAAGAGGAAACACATCTCACAATTCTATATTTCTCTGGAACCCCTAAAATTGTCCAAAAAAACGCGTAGCAATTATCATCCGAACCGGCTAATGAAGAATGCTTACTATATTTTCAGAATATTCAAGGATTCCAAAATAAAATCCCTCAACTTCAGGATCTATTTGCTGATCTAAACATTGCACCGATCATTCTTTCGTTTAATGAACATTGGCTTAAATCACAAGAATTATTAATTACCTCTATACCGGGATGTACACTTGCTGCGTCGTTCTATCGAACGGAAATGATAAGAGGCGGCTCATGTTTATACATTCGAGACGACATGAAATTTGAAAATTAATAAGTTCGAATATTTGGCAGACGAGCAGCATTTTGAACTAGCTTTAATGAAAGCTAATTACAAGAAAAATTCTTTCTTCATTGTAGCAATCTACAGATCTCCAAACAGTGATTTCGCTGTATATTTAACTAAACTAGAAGAACTTTTAAATACTCTATATAAATCCAAAACGAAAGTAATAATAACTGGCGATACAAATATTGACCTTCTAGCAAATAGCTCACAGAAACAACAACCTCTCTCTTTATTGGCTACTTTTGATCTACATCCCTCCATAAATCAACCAACTAGAGTAACAAAAATGAGTAATACTTGTATAGACAATATTTTTCTAAATTGCGACAGTCTCAATAAAGCAACAACACTAGAAACAGGATTTAGTGACCATTATGTCATAATTGTTAAACTAAGTAATCTTCACAATATACAAAGAGAAAACAAATATGTTATAAAAAGAAATTACACCCCTAAAAATATTAATAATTTCATAAAAAATCTACAGAATAAAAAATGGGATTCACTAAATCTGAACAACACAGTAAACGATAATTTCTCGATATTTACTCATAACCTAAATAATTATTTCAATAAGAATTTTCCTAAACAAAAATCCTACATCAGAAATCTACAAAATAACAAATGGATAACATCTGGTATTCCAACGTCTTGCAGATACAAAAGAGTTTTTAAAATTCAATTAAAGCAAAACAATTTACAAACTTTCAGTTATTCAAGCCCTGGACTTATAAGAACCGGTGTGCCACAAGGATCTGTGCTCGGACCTATTTTATTTCTACTTTATGTAAACGACTTGCCGAGTACTATTGACCACTCAGTTTGTACAATGTATGCCGACGACACGTACTTTTTAATTACACATAGTTGTTCAGAAATATCTAATCAGACTATGCCAACTATTAGAATCTGTTGATCATTGGTGTAAAAATAATTCATTAATTTTAAATCTAGAAAAAACTAAAATAATAGAATTTAAGTATGCTGGCTCTGTTAACTTGAATGCTACACAACATTTGCGAAAAGTCCCCGTATCACCTTCTATTAATATATTAGGCTTAAATGTGGAACAAGAAATGAAATGGACCATTCATGTGTCTTCGTTAGTACCAAAATTTAACACAGCATGCTATTGTATTCGAGCAATTTCGTCAATTAAATATTCTAACTATTTCAAGTCAATATATTTTTGATGAAATAAAATTTGTATTTTCCAATATAACAAGCTTTAAAATTAATGATAGTGGAACTTACTCAACTAGACAATCAAACAGAGTACTTGAAATTCCGAAACATAATTATAAGAACTATGATAAGGGTCCTTACTATGTTTGTTTAACTTTTGAAAATCTTCAGCCTGCTTGTATTAAAACCATGACAACAAAAAATGCTCTACTAAATGTAAAGAATATCTTACTTGCCAAAGAATATTACACTGTACAAGAATTTGTAAACGATTGTAGAAATGACACGTTCACGTCATAATATAGTTAAATATGCTGTGTACCTAGTACTCAGCTACACAATGGTGATGTGATGGTTTTATTGTCATGTTTATTCTTATTTAAAATATCATGTATAATTTAAGCAAATGTATAATACTCTTAAAATATCCTGTACATTAAAGGAAATAAATTTATTATTTTATTATTATTATTATTATTAATAGTGATTCCCAAAAGTATCGACCGGGACCTAAGCGACCCAAAGGCCTACAGGCCAATCTCCCTCCTGCCGGAATTGGGAAAACTCCTAGATCCACCTTCTGAGAACCGCCTCTCCGCAATTGCACCACCCCAGCCAATTTGGATTTTCTCCGGGACACTCCACAACTCATGCAATCACAAGGCTCACTGAATTTGTTTCCAACTCTCCCTGCAAATACGTCATGTCCATCTTCCTGGATATTTCGAGAGCTTTTGACAACCTGTGGTGGCCTAACACAATAATCAGACTATCCCAAATGGGCATAAACAACAACATATTGCAAGTGCTAAAGAGTTACCTCCAAGATAGGCAAATAATTTATAAAGTCGGAGACAATCAACTGACCAAGGTTCTCACCAAGGGATGCCCACAAGGGTCGGTCTTAGGCCCCACCCTGTGGAACGTCATCGTCGTCGAACTCTTAGAGAAGACCCTCCCTGAAGGCTGCGCCATCACCGCTTACGCAGATGACCTGGTCATCATGGTAGCAGCTAACACAAGAGAATCACTTGAAATCAAGGCAAATTCCGCACTACAAATAACCCAAGAATGGGCCAGCATGAATAAACATACTTTCTCTATCGAAAAATCCAACTATATGATCCTGATGGGCACCCTATCTAGGAACCCAACTGCTAAAGCTATGCAACAGGCAAATCAAGAGATGTCGCTCCACCAAATATCTAGGCATAATCCTAGACGAGAGACTGAACTTCAGTAAGCACATAACATACGCTTGCATTAAAGCCAAAAACATCTTTATGACCTTAAAGAAGTATATGAAGTCCCTGATGGCCTAGATACCATCTACCAAGGCGCAATTATCCCGATAGTCACGTATGCCTGCAGCATTTGGGCCCATAGAGCCCGACTGTCACATAACCTTAGGAAACTTATAAGTACCACAACCTACTGCGCAAGAATTATGACTTTTGCCTACGCCTCTACCTCCAACATGGCTGCTTGCGTCCTGGCCATAGCTACACCTCTCCACCTAGTAAAAAAACTCTGGAAAACCTTACATACCATCAAGACTACTAACCAGGCCACATTCTATGAAGACATGCTACGAAGAACTAACTTTTCCAGCTTCAAGGACATGAATAACCACATTAACCAGCTAGTAATCAGGTGCTGGCAAGAGGAATGGGACCATACCAACAAAGGTATTATTACATTCACCTTCTTTTCCTCCATTGAATCAAGGCTATCCACCAACTTCAAACACTCTGCCAAACTGTCACAAGTCCTCACAGGACACAGAGAGTTCGCGACGCACACTGTCAGAATAGGCAAAGCAGAAAACAATGAATGCCTCACCTGCTTACTACCAGACGAGCCACTCCACCGATTGTACGACTGCCCAAAGTAACTGAGCTTACAAATAAGCTCTCATCCTGGCCCATTACCCCCGACATGATTATACACGAACTCACGGCTAACCTACAAGACGAACTATCTAACTTGGAACCCTTTGCCAACCCTCCTCCGGAAGACTGAAGACTCCAGGAGAAGAGGATTTAAGAAACAAGGAACATAATTACCTGTTGACGCCTTCTCGGAAGGCAGGCAAAGAAGAATTTTAATTTAGTTATTTTATTTTATTTTGTTATTTTGTTTGTTTAATTTTGTTAAATTTGGTTTATTTTATTATTTAGGTTAAGTAATCTTAAGTAATTTTAGTTACAACTTAGTAATAACCTAATCGAGGATTTTCCGAGTGGCGGCGCCGATCTAGGGTGGGAGGTGTCGAGTAGGAGATTCAAAAGTTTAACCTCGGATTTACCGGGTTTCTACCCGAATTTTCCGGCGTTTTTCCGGGTGGATTAAATGCCGGGGAACCAGAGAAGGGTTATCCGAGGAGAAATTTTTGAGTGCCATTTTCTCTGCTCCCAGAGCTTCCACGAGAATGGGATTTTCTTTTGGGACCCTTCCGAGGGTCCTTGAAGGTAGTGTGGGGTTGGGTTACCTAGGTGCTCATCCTCAATGAGCACCAAGGAAGCGGTGGTGGTGTTAGGCCCCCTCACAGGCTACAGTAGGGGATACTCCTTCAGGCGTTGACAGCGACGTGGAGTCGGTTATGGGGATGGAGTTAGGGCCGGAGCTTAGCTCAGCAGGAAAGAGGAAGAGGAGGATAGTGTCCTTCGAGGGGAAAGAGGCGGATTACTTAGAGGAGTATAGGACGTTAGGGACAAAGATGATGGAGAGGTTCGAAGGGAGCAAGACGTCGCGGAAGAACTTTGAGTTCTTGGCAGCGACGTTGAGGGTGAACCACCTCTCAGGGGACTTAAGCTAAGGTGGCTAAGCTTATAGAGCAGAGTAAGGGGCAGCCGCCTGCCAGCTACGCGGTACTTGTTAGGGTGGAGGGGGATAAAATGACTGCGGACGCAGTAAAGGCGAGGGTGATGAACGAATGCTGGAAGGAGGTGGATAGTGTGAAAGTAACCGCTGTGCGGCGCGTAAGGGACGGGGTAACGATAGTTATCACCAATGAGGAGGATCTCTGGAAGATCAAGGGGTGCAAAAAGTTTAAAGAGGTGGGGCTTAAGCTCGACAACCCAAAGGTAGAACCTAAGGTCATGATTTTTATGTGCCGGAGTACCTGACCGACGAGGAGGTAAGGGGAGGAGCTATACGGTAATAATTTGAAGTAAGTACTTGGAGAGGCAGAGTTTAAGGAAAGGGTCAGGAGCATAAGTAGGAGCAAGGGGATGGTAATCATGGAGGTGCCTTTCATGGCAAAAGAGGCGATGGTAGACCAGGGATACGGGAGGGTTTACCTGGGTTTTGCAGTTTGTAGGGTTAAGAAGGTGGACACCGTGCAGCGCTGCTTTAAGTGTTACGGGATGGAGCACATGGCGCGGGAGTGTAAGTTGAAAGCAAATGCATGCAGGAGATGTGGGAAAATGGGACACCAAATAAAGAATTGTAAGGGAGATATAGCGTGTAGGACCTGCAAGAAGGCTGGGAAGCCATCGGGACACTCGGAGTTCTCGAGAAGCTGCCCAGCTTACGAGGAGGCCGCTAGAAGGGCTAGAAGGCGGATAACTGCTGACTAATGGCGGGCATGCGCATTATTCAGTTGAATTGTGGCAGGGGTAGGGGAGTCATGTTCGATGTCGGCCAAGGGCTAGTCAGCGAGAATGTGGGTGTAGCTCTGTTACAAGAGCCGTATGTATGGAGAAATCTGGGCTACCCACCTCCACGTGGTAAAGGGCGAGCAACGATCCGTAGGTTATAAACCGCCTTTGGGCGTAATAAAAAGAGTTCCTAGGACGGCGAAGAGGTAGCACCCTACCTGTCCTCTCCTAATTCTTTACCCAGCCCTTGGATCTGGACCTTCCACCATGTCCTCTGACGAGGAGGATGCTCCAACTCCCGTTGCAAAACTCTGCGAGGAAGTAAATTTGTACCCTGAAGGAACGCAAAAATTGATTAGAGTCATCAAATCACTTATAATAAAACACAAAGGTGAAGTAATGCCCAGAAATGACAGACGACAAATCTACGCTGCACTTGACAGCATTTTAAACAAGGCAGGGCCAATTGGCGAATACCTACTCGCAAATTTCAACACAGTTTATGTTAGCAATGACCTCCAGGAGATTATTAAAATCACCAAAGATACTAATGCTAAAATTTCGGAGCTCAAAGAACCTAAACCGTACGCAAATGTTACCCTACCTAGCAGGCCAATGGTCAAAGCGATTAGCAACTTCCTGAAAAAAGCGAATATAACAAAAATCATAATTAAGCCGCTCCCCGAAAATGATAAAGTTTCAACCAGTGACCAGACAAAGGAAATCATTACCAAAAATATTAACCTTACAGAGGAAGGTTTTACACCATCTAGGATCTATAGACTGCCAGAAAAGGCAATTTGTGTCGAGTCAACCACACTAGGTCTTGATTCACTGATTAACTCCGCCAAACTAAAAAGATTTGGCCTTTTTGCCAAAGTACAAGAGAAGTTTAACCCCCGGTTGGCTGTGTACGTTCCTAAAAACATTTCGGATGAAACCTTACACAAAGCATTATTAGACCAATGCTCTGACCTAAATCCCCCAGAAGACTCCATTAAAATCATATCTAAATTTGGTCGAAAAGATACTAGCACCACTAACTGGGTCAACGAAACCACCCCTAATACCAGAAAAGACCTAATTAATACGGGGAGAGTCTACATCCAATGGAATTCATAGAGAATTGAAGACCACAAAAACATCAAAAGATACTTTAAGTGCCAAGAGTTTGGACATCTCCAAAAATACTGCACTGCCAGGGACCTTTGGTTCAATCAGTTAAGTCTGCAACTGAACATACAACCAACATCAAAGACACCATGCATACCTTTGTGTAAACTCTAATGCCTGACGACAGTGCGCAAGATGATACCCCATTCCACACTAAAGCCAGACAAGAAGCTAAACAAGCGAGCACCTTTAATAACGATCTTCCAACCATCAGTGAAGACCTTGTCAAACACACAATAAACAAGACGATTAAAAGAAAAGCCCCTGGAATAGACAATATTCCAGGAATGGTCCTCAAAGCGCTTAAAGATCAAATAGCTGACTACGTCAGCCGCCTCTATCAAGACTGCCTCCTAATAGGCTATTTTCCGCTTGCCTGGAAAACTGACAAACTCAAAGTTTTACCTAAGGGCCCAGACAAGAATCTCTCCGACCCTAAGTCCTACAGGCCTATCTCAATTCTTAACGAACTTGGGAAACTGTTCGAAAGAATTATATTTCACCTCCTCAGAACTGATAACCTGCAACTCCATCACCACCACCAATTTGGGTTCACACCAGAAAAATCTACATCCAATGCACTAAGCCTCCTTAACTCTTTTATAAACAACGCTACTAAAAACTATGCAATAGGGGTATTCCTGGATATTTGTGAGGCTTTTGATAAATTATGGTGGCCAAAAACAATCCTAAGGCTGAAAAAATGCCAAATCAATAACAAAATCCTCCAAACAATCAAGAGTTACCTAACCCACCGATCCATCACATATAGCAGCGAAAAGTGTCTGTTTCCAAGATGCTCAACAAGGGTTGCTCACAAGGATCTGTTCTTGGCCCCACCCTTTGGAACACATCCGCTGACGAACTATTGAAAACTAAATTCCCTGATGATGCCCAGGTTATAGCATTCGCTGACGACATTCTGATACTGTTCCAAGGAAACACCAGACTAGAAATTGAGAACACTGCAGCGCGTATCATGCTAGCAGTAACGAACTGGGTCCTAAACCACAAAATCAAATTCTCCCCAACTAAATCAAACTACTTACTGTTTAAAAGTAAGCTCTCTCGAACCCCAACTATTAAAATTAATAATCAGAACATCAGACGAACCAATAGTACCAGATATCTCGGGGTAATAGTAGACGATATATAAGTTACATACTCGTATCATATAATTACATACCGTAAACATACCAGTTAAATGTAACCATTACATCATTTGTAGGATGTATGTGTGACAAAAATATTTGGGGCATTTAAATATAAATATATTTAGGAAAACATAATTTTTTAATCCATATAAGTACAAAAACAAATATTCTATATATTCTATAATGAAAAAAATTAAAATAAAACTAAATATAATTTTTTTTCAAATTATTTCTGTCGTTTGAGCCGCTGTTGCGCTTGCCGAAACCATTCTGCCGTAAGGGTTTCATATATCTTCAGCTGCATATTTAATTCGTATATACAAAAATCTGTAATACAAATTAAAATCAATATTTTTACCGGTATCTGTAATATTCTGCGAGAATAATATTACTTGCCTCTTAAGTTATTGATTGTAGCTGTGCCTTCTAACTTAAAATTATTTCGTAAACCTAGCCATGATCATTTTGTTGCAAGATCATTTGAAAATATTCTTTTCAAAATTCGGCATAAACTATCTTTTTCATTACTCCCGCCTATGGTTTTAAAAAATAGTAACTAAAAATATGTATAATTATAGGTATATTAAACGTTTAAATTTATATTTTAATCTTACCAATTTGTCCTTCTTAGCCGTCTTCTCAGATATAATTCTATTAAATTCCTGATAATTATCAACTGTGGTAATTGGGAAATATTGAGTAATATCTTCGAGATTTGTAATTTCTTTCTTTGAAGACAATTTGGAATTTATGTCTTTTAATTCCATTTTTATTTCTGTTATGGAGTCCAGGATTTTATTTAAATATTTCATCACTGGTCCACTGCTCACAGAATCATTGTCCATATTGATATTGCCAACATTAGAGATGGATGAGAGTGAGTATTTTGGTCTGATGTATGATCTGCTGCTAGATGGTGTGGCTGTAAATGATATCAATTAATTATTACAAAATACAATGAGTCGTAACAAAGAACTTTTAAAACAAAACATTTACTATCTGGAACATTTGTATATAATGTAATCTTAATATATTATAATGTAAATAATTTAATGTAATGCTACATATTTACTCGCCCACTGGCCGGGCCATAATGTAACTTAAGAGGCACAATAAAGTTATTTAAATAAAAGGTAAATCCATTAAAAAAGAAAGTAAACTATTTTGACTAATAATATTTGAATATTTCTAGATACGAAACCAAATATACTTGTCTATTCATTATTTCGGTTCACATAAGTTCGTTTTCGAATAAATTCTTATATTTAACAGTGTATATACCAATATTTTGAGCAGGTTTCTAGGAGGAGAGAGCGAGAGAGACTCGTACACGGGCAAAAAATTGTTTTGAATTCTCCTAGCAAAAATATTAATAAATATTCATACAACATTGTATATTATATGTAAATTATGTAATCTAAACTAGTAGGTATTCCACCAAGTTCTTAAATGCTGCGTCAGACTTTCTGTTTTTTTTTTCACTTGATAACAAATGTTATATAAAACGATGTTAATTGATAAGATACACTCTTGTTCTTGCTTATAAACGTAACACACGTTGTATATGTGTTCATGTTGACAAATAAAAGTTAGCATCCGCAATTTTGAGTTCTTTTAAAAAAAAACATAGAAATCGAACTTCCAATATTTAATTTGTATCTAACAACAAAGACAAAATTAATTGTCATTCATGCACTTGGTGAGACTAGGTATAATAAAAAATATTAAATAAAACTCTAGGCAAAGTCTCACAAAATTCAGCCTCCGAGTCACCTTATGAGGGCATCGTCGGAGGCCGGCCAGCACAGTTAGTAACCATGGTTACTCGGAGGCTGAATTTTGTGAGACTTTGCCTAGAGTTTTATTTAATATTTTTTAATTTGTATCTATCTAACTATAATTTTTGTATATTGAATAGACGTCGAGCGATATAAAATAAAATAAATAAATAAGATTCTGATTGTGAACGTGAAGTGATTCTCTTATGAACTTTGGAAGAAGAACTAAAGTAGAGCCGCCCACGATACTATGAGTGGGAAGCGGCTTCAACCACAAAATGCGCTTGAAGAACTCACCCCCTTCTGGAGAGAGCTCTTCGGCCGTCACTCAAAGCGAGCACATCTGCCCACTCACGACGAGAACCCCGAGGGTGAAAACCAGGCCTCGATCTGCGATCCCATCTCCCACCAGGAAATCAAGGAGAACCAGGTCCACACCAGGTCGGCAGCAGGACCAGAAGGCATCACGGCCTCCCAATGGAAGGCCATTGCCTCCCTAACACGCTGTCTCCTGTTCAACACAGCCATGTTGCACGGCGGGTTTCCCCCTGAGCTCCAGTTGACCAGGACTATCTTCATTCCGAAGATGGAGAATCCGCCAACGGCTGTGAACTACCGCCCAATCTCCATTGAGTCGGTTTTCGTACGGCAGCTCCACCTGATCCCGGCCTCAAGGCTTCAGAAAGCGTCGCCACTCGACGACGGGCAGCGAGAATTTGTAGCCGCGGACGGCTGCGTCGAAAACACGACCATCTTGGACGCAGTAATGTCCATGCTAGCATGCTGCTACGTTGGGCAGGCCTCCGACTCTTAAAAGTGGTGTTACTGGAGATGTAACAACATCTCCCCGCTAAAAATAAAACCTTAATTACGTAACATCCCTTGCTTTATAAAAAATGAACCAGCCGATCTCTCAAGGGTGGAAGGAGGCGGTACACGAAATGCGACAGAACCTTGTAACTGCATCAGAGACTGTTGCCGCACGGGCAGCTCCTTCGTCAGAGAGAAATCCATGGCGAACGTCCCCACCGCAGGAGTTGCCGGACTATCCACCGGAGAGTCTTAGTATTGACGTTACTGAGGAGATAGGCCGCGATCCTTTCGGAGAGGCAATTGATTCCCTGTTGGCAGGGATGAAGGCCCGTCTGAAGGGGGTGGACCTACTACGTAGCGTAGTGGATTCCGGGCGGATCCGACGCTTCAGATGCCATTCGTGAATTGCTGAGATGTGTCGTGCCGCGCAGCAAGCCTATCTCCCCAACCAAACAAAAGGCTAGGAGATATTGGGAGACGAGAGGAGAGCACTTCGCGTAGGAAGCGGGAGTACGCAGGATGTGGCTCGGAAGGACTTCGGAGAGCTTGCTCGACGAATTCTTAAAAGGAAATTCGAACTGCCGTGGTCGTCTGTTGCCAAGCAGCGACTGATTCAGCATTGGGCACCGATTTTCGAGTCGCCCAGTGTTGAACTGACCGGGCAGGACGAGTATCCGCAACCGACCGCAAATCTAGAGCATGTGTGGGCTCCCGTAACCATTGGAGAGGTGACGATGCTCAGATGTGGAACAGCCCCCGATCAGGATGGTATTATTGTCCGTGATTGGGCTGCTGTCCACCCTGAGATGCAGGCGATCATCTTCAGCGCGATCCTGAGCAATGGTTCTCTGCCCTCTCTGCTCTCAAAGTCTGGCACTGTGTTCATCCCCAAAAAGGATGAACCGGATTCTCTAGGTGACTACCGGCCCCTTACCATCCGGTCGGTCGTGTCAATTCCCTGGTGTTTGACACACTCCAGAGAGCCTTCCTTGAGTGTGGCGGATTGGCCGAGAACCTTTGGGTTCTCCGTGCCCTGGTGGCAGACTCTCGGAAGAAGTGCAGGTCACTGCATTTCGCGTCCTTGGATCTGAGCCGAGCCATCGACTCTGTGTCCGGGAAGGAGGTGAGGTTGATTGATGTGCAGGTTATATCGAACGAGGATACGTCACTGGAAAGG
This sequence comes from Pterostichus niger, assembly GCA_947425015.1. Lineage (NCBI taxonomy): Eukaryota > Metazoa > Arthropoda > Insecta > Coleoptera > Carabidae > Pterostichus > Pterostichus niger. The sequence goes on along the minus strand of OX380352.1, from coordinate 12,367,581 downwards.
GCTAATGTTGACAAGATAGCGAAGAACAAAAACATCCCTGGCATATCTCAACTCCTGTCTGCGAAGTACACGGCAGCCCGGATTGAATTTGGAGCCGTGACTCTATCTTGGCGAGGGGTCTGGTATAGGAGGTCGGTTGAGCTGCTCAAGGAATTGGATTGCTCAAGTGGGCTCCTGCGCTCGATCCCGGTCATGGTAATACGTGGTTCGTGGTCGTGTTGGGAGACGTTTAAGCACTCGACGATGATGCTTGATCCCGGGCTGTGTTTCATGTTGTGTTATACACGTACATTCGAAATAGCTTACCTTTATTTCTCAAATGCAATCACTGATAATAATGTAAACGCCATCTCTCTTTGCTTATCAAAATAGTTTTACTTCCGAGCAATAATTTAAAGGCAATAGCCCATCAAATAAAATCCATCTACAACCCAGATCCGAAGTTTCAGTCCGAATTATTAAAATACCTGTTAGTACAAGCCATTCATGTTGCTTTAAATTCAAAACTCCTTAAGAGCGCTTCTGAAATAGAGGCAAAATTTTTTATTTCTCTTGAGAGGATAGCTAGTTAACAAATTCATTTATAACTCGTAAACCAGTGGTTCCACAATAAAAATGTATAGGACAAGATCGATTCCATTTCATATTACGGACAACTTTTATTTGAACTCTTTTAGATTAGATTGCTGGTTCACGAGATCGTTTATAACTCCTAGACCAGTGGTTGTACAACTAGTTTGATCCCATTTAATGTTGCTAATTATTCTATAAATATATTTGCATTTGTTTAATTAGTATTTAATTTATTTATACAAGTCCTTTGAATACTCTATCAAAATATTCTATTATATATTATTAAAATTATATACTAAACTCTATACAATATATAAATATAATATTTATCGCTTAATAAATAATTTAAAATAACGTAATAGGTCCTTCAATACTAACTATTTAAAATGTAATGTTATATATTTTATTATAATAAAATATGTTTTATATTAGTATAAATATTATAATAATCTATTTTATATAGTAGATCCCATAAATACACTAATAGAATATTATTCTAATTTTTATATAGTTACTATCAATTAAGATCTATATATTTTATTTGAAACTCTTTACAATATTATGTATAGTTTTGAACCTAAACCAGAGCGAAGAATTACTTTTTGCGGACTCTTACTTAACTGCCACGCGTACAACAAAGGACTATCAAATGAACAAGAAAGGTAAAAACCTAAACGAAATCATGGAACTAGAAAGCTTACTCGTCATTAATGGAAGATCAACAAATGACTATCCCGCCAACTACACATATGTCAGCACGAACGGCAAAAGTATAATCGATCTCATTTGGACTGATATAAGTACAATACAATATATCGAAAACTTTACTGTGTTATCAGAAATAATATTATCAGATCATCTTATTTGCTCTCTCCACACACATAGTTTATTTATTACTAATAGCATAAATAAACAAAATTCATGTTTGCTACATACAAAAAAAAAATCAAAAAAGTCAAAACGAAATGGGACCCATCGAAAGAAACTCTCTACAAAGAAGAATTGAGACAGAAAGAGATTAACACATCCACATCGGACTTAAATGAACTGTACGAAAATTTAATAACTGAGATTAGAAACACGTCACTCAATATAGGTATAAGGGAAGAAACTACTGCTACAAACACAACAACAAACATCAATAGAAACAAAAAATGGTATGATAAAGACTGCAAAAATCTTAAGATCGAAGCCCGTCAGCTTCTAAGAACTATGAAAGCTAACTCGACAAATGAATTAAATCGGATAGAATATATTCAATCAAAAAAGAAATATAAAGACACTATAAGTATTAAGAAAAAGGAATACAAAGACAATATCAAACAAAAACTTGAATCCATCAGAGAACGTAAAGAATTTTGGGAAAAATCAAACTAAGTAACCCCATCGCGAAAGAACTATGGGAAGAATTTTATATAAACTTGCTAGGGCCCAAAATATCATCGGAATTAATATTTTGTGATGCTTTACATCCATTTCTAGACACAGATATAACAATGTCGGAACTTAATGTCGCAATAAGAAACCTGAAATCTAATAAAACTCCGGGCACTGACAACCTACTTAATGAACATCTCCCTTACAACTGGCTACAATATATAAAATCTATGCTAAACGAATTTCTTAAACCAGAGGATATTCCTAAAAATCTAAAGAAATTAAAGCTCACACTAATCCACAAACAAGGAGATCGCACAATACCAGACAACTATAGAGGCATAGCTTTGATAAATTCCTTAACAAAGCTTTTAACATTTATAATAAACAGCCGACTTCAAACATGGGTGGAAAGTTTTGACATATTGCCAGAAGCACAAGCTGGATTCAGAAAAGACAGATCTTGTATCGATAACATTTTCGTACTTGACACTATTGTCAAATCCCGCATGATGTCAAATAAAGAAGGTACCTTCGCTATATTCGTCGATCTCCGAAAAGCTTTCGATACAGTTCAGCATAATACCCTATACAACAAAATTTTTAGCATTGGTGTTAGTGGAAAATTGGTACGCTTAATCAAAAACATATACGAAGAAGCTTCATTGCAAATTAACGTTAACAACGAACTCACCAACCCCATACCAGTCAACAAGGGCGTATTACAGGGTGAATGCCCTAGCCCTCTGCTGTTCGCACTCTATATTTCAGATTCAGAGAACTATTTTAGAGTACAGAATCTCGACGGAATATTTATCAACAACAACACAGATATTCTAACCCTGCAGTACGCGGACGATATTGTCATTTTAGCCAAATCACAGGTGGACGTACAACGAAAATTAAGAGCCCTTGAACAATACTGCAATTCCTTATCATTAACTGTGAACTCAAACAAAACACAAATTATACATTTTCATGTTGGCAGACCACCCAAACAACATCAAAAATATACTTGTCAAGGGAATGATATTAAAATAACAAAAACATACAACTTTTTAGGAGTGACATTTTCATGTTCTGGAGGTTGATTCTGTATCTTGCGTGAGCAGTTGCGTGATTAAATTTGCGTTAGTACAATGTATGACGTCACCGATTCTTTTCTGGTGTCGAGCATAGGGAATTCCGTGCTTTACGTTTTCGCGCCAAGTTTCGTGTTGGTAATGGTTTTGAAACTAGAACTGTCAGTTGCAATCACATGTCATTGTTTGTCATACGCAAAATGACAAGAAAGTAAAAGACAAACATAATGTTAGAATGAGACAGGTAGTGTCGCAAGGAAGAAACAGGAGCTACGGAGGTCACGCATCTATATTTGCGTGTCTCGCAAGAAGTGACCTCATATCCATTAGTGCTTCAAAAGTCCGATAGATGGTTTACTATATGCATGTGACATATCTGTGTTAGTATGGGTGCCGCAAGTAGTCACGCAAGATACAGAATCAGGCTCCTGGCCTTTTTAACCTGACAGCTGAAGAATTTATCAGCAAAGCAAACAAAGTCACAGGAGTTATTAAGACGATACTTTCTAAAGCCAATCTGCACTGTTGGGAAACCAATCTCAAACTGTACCATTCGACTCTTTTGCCATCAACGCTATATGCTGCAGAAATATGGGCGGTCAATGTACTTGAGAGACTAGAAAGAGCTCAAGCTATTTTTTTCAAATCTATATACCACTTACAAATCACTACCCTACACTACATACTACGTAGAGAACTTGGACAGGAGAAATTAGAAGTTCTGGTTTTAGAAAAAATGCTTAATTGGTGGTACAAAGTATTAGTGGCCTCAGATAACAGATATATAAAAAATAGTTATAACCTACTTCTGTCAGTAAGTACTGTGACGAAATGTTTTTTCGCCACTCGCAGTTTAGGCTCACCGATGTCCGGAGACGTCCGAAACATCGGTGATTCCTAAACTGCTCTCATTTCTCCGGAAATAAGAGCAACCCCGGGTTTTTGTGAATAACTCCGGCTGTAAACACCCGATCCGAATAAAATTATACTTTCCTGGCAGCATAATTCCAGGGCTAGCGATTGGCGCTAGTATGAACGTCTTAAGGGCACGAGAAGCCCTTCAACCACAACATGTAAGTCACCCCTATGTAAATACATTGTAGCGACCACTGACAACCCGTCCGAACCCGATTTATTAACGTTTTAGTATATAAGCCGGGATCCGCGAAGCAAAAGACACAGTCATATCCTCATACGAATGAGAGAAGTGCCACCGCAACAAATCCGAGAAGAAGCCGTCCAGAGATATTCACCAGGGTAAGAGATACATTCTAGTTTACCGTTGTTACCATTCCCCGTCCGTCCCGAGCCCCTCAGGCTACCTAGTTCAAACCAACATTGCGACTTGGAGTCCCTGACTGAGAACGCCGTCATCCTCGAGCCCACGGGCTGGAGAGCATCCTCGACTCGCAAGAGTGGAGAGTATCCTCGACTCGCAAGAGTGGAGAGTCACCCTGTTCAGGGGATCCCAAGTCACAACGTCGGCTATTTCACTGTACGCCTTCAGCACCTGCGGCTCCACAGTTGGGAGCACGATACCGTCTGCTTTGAGGCCTAGAGGTACCCTCCGAGAGCGCCGACATCCTCGAGCCCCCGGGCTGGAGAGAATCCTCGACTCGCAAGAGTGGAGAGCATCCTCGACTCGCAAGAGTGGAGAGTATCCTCGGTAGGGTTAATCCAGGTCACAACGCGGGTCCGCCGTAGAACACCAGCACCAAACCTCCCCGCACCCCGCACCCTTCCTCCTCGAGTCTGACGACTGGAGAGAACAACCCGTCTTCATCCTTTCCGTATCTCTGCCACCATCCTCGAGGTAGTGAACTCGAGAGCACCAGGTCGTACAACACCGCACCGCCCACCGTGACGTCACCCGCTGTGACGTCAGTTTCGCGTTTTACGCCGTTCCGTCCGAACGACGCGCCGCACACCGAAACCGCGACCGCCACCGACATCGGGACACTCCCCCGACGAACATACTCGAAGTCAGTCGTCGCGACGCCGGGCGTCGATTTTGAGTTTGCACCGGGAACCCATCCTAACCACTGTCAGCAGTGGATAGAGACCGACGCCGCCGCGACGCCGGGCGTCGTTTCCGAGTTACGGCCGTTTTTAATTTCCACTACGTGGAAATCAGCTCCGCCATTTTCGGGAGGACCGAGAGACCCCGTAACATCCGACACACCGCCGCCCAACCGACGCCCGGGCGTCGGTTTTCCGAAAACCACCGTTTTACGTCAGGACGCCCGCAAGGGGTGTTCTGGAGACCAAGTCAGTGGCCGCTACCGCGACCAGCCCGAGAAAATCAGTGTACACCAAGATCCGCAAAATAAAGCTGAAATCTGAAGCCATCCGCTGTTTTATTTCTATATCCTGGACACAACCCCGGCACCGCTATCCATTACCGTTTGGCGCCCGAGCAATCCACGCCAAAGTCCTTGTGCTCGACCAAAACATCGTCACAGTACAAACGTTAAATTAGCACCAGAAAAACAAATTAAATAATAATAATAATAATAATAATAATAATAATACATTTATTTTGTTTATAAAAAATATACAAAAGGAGTGGCTACATTGCATTTCTTACATTTAGAATCAAGATATAAGCTATAGTTTATTGATAATTAAACATTTAAAATAAATGATCGAAGTTTCAGGGATTCTTGGATGTAGCGAAATATGTCATAACATTTCTTTTTTGACAGTTCCGAGAATAGGCTTTTATAGTTGCTTTCAGGGTTGATGAGGTATTTGGCGAGGTAAGTGGTTCTCATAGGGTCCAATATAGGGCATCTAAATAGGAAATGGTACAGATCGTTGGCTTCGAATGTATTGCAGATACTGCAAAGTTCTTCTTGGTTGAATTTATGTTGGTATCCGTCTTGATAGGTTTGAAAGTATTTTATGTTGGCGGTTCTTAGTTGCAGGATGATTTTGACTATATTAAAAGGGACGTCCATAGTCAAGAGATTTGAACTTGTGATATATGTTTGATAGTTTGGATTGTATGAAGAGTTGACAATTTTTTTAGTGTCTGTTTCATATAAAAGTTCTGTGTACGATAATGTTATATTATGTAATTCTTTTTTTAGCGTTGTACAGCTCTGCCTTTCCCACACCCACCCAAAGTTAGCTACTTCAAGCGTTTCCTGTAGATAACGTACCCAGTTGTGCTTTTTCTGTTTTTCCTTGGTGAATTTAGTCTCTTTGTTTAATAACAGTAACTTGTTGTAACATAATTTGGGATATCTATCATCCGGCATTATTAGTAGTTTGTACCACCAACTCAGGGTTTTTTCAAGCATTTTTATTTCAAGGTTTAGTTCTCCAGTTTCCCTTCGTATTAGATAGCTTGGAGTTGTTCTGGACATGGAATATATGCTTTTAAAATAGTGTGTCATACCTTTTTCAATACTATCCACCTGTGATGAGCCCCATACTTCTGCTCCATATAAAAGTGTCGGCGATATTATGGAATTATAGAGTTCTATGTTGGTGTTCAAGCAGTTCAGTTTCGTTTTAGCGAGCGTACTTTTGATAGCTCCGGTTTCTCTGGATACTTTTGTAAGGAGTATTTTGCTGTTTTCATTAAAGAGTCCGGTTGTTGTAAACATCGTTCCTAGGTATGCGTAAGTTTTTGTGTACTCTATTTCCTTATTTTGACAGATGTATCTTATTTTGCGTTTAGGAGGTCTGCCCAAGTGAAAATGAAGAACCTTGGTTTTTTTCGGGGTTAATTTCTAATTGCAGAGAGTCACAGTAGTCCGACAGTGCTGCGAGTTTTCTTTGTGCGTCGTGAGGTGAGTGAGCCAGCAGAACTAGATCATCCGCATATTGGAGTGATAAGATGTCTGTTTTTTTATTAATGTAGTACCCCTCTAGATTTCTTCCTCGGATGAATGTCTCAAGGTCAGAGATAAATAGAGCGAATAGGAGAGGACTGGTGCACTCACCTTGCAGTACGCCCTTTGTTATTTTTATTTCATCCGATAGTTTGTGGTTAAGACTGACTTTTAAGGTGGCTCCGTTATAAATATTCTTTAATAGTCGGCTCAATTTTCCGCTCAGTCCTAGTTGGTAACACTTGAGCCATAAGATTTCATGAGACACCGAGTCAAAGGCTTTTTTAAAGTCAATAAATATACCATATATACCCTGCTTGTTTGTTAGGAGGGCTGTTTTTATTATTGTATTTAGAACAAATATATTGTCAATACATGATCTCCTCTTCCTGAAGCCTGATTGTGCCTCGGGCAACAAATTTTTACTTTCAACCCATGTTTGGATTCTGGAATTTAGAATGTACGTGAACAGCTTTGTAATTGTATTGATAAGTGCGATTGGTCTGTAGTTATTAGTATCAAGAGGGTTACCTTTTTTATGTATGAGTGATATTTTTGTGCTTTTTAATTCAGTTGGCAAGTTTTCGTTCTTTAAAAAATTATTAAACATATTTTTGAGGTATTCCTTTGTTTCTGTTGGTAAATTCTGTAGCTGTTCATTAAGGATGCCGTCAGTACCTGGACTTTTATTTGGTTTTAGGTTTCGTATTGCTATGTTTAGTTCATAGGTTGTTATGTTGTCGTCAAGGTATGGGTAGTGTACATCAAAAAATACTTGTTCGTTTACTAATTTGTCATTATGCCAGCCTCGAAAATAATTTGTCCACTCATTTATATTTATTGGGTTTGTGACATAATGTGAGGGATTTAGAGATTTGATGGTTCTCCAAAATTGTTTTTGGTCTTTTACATTTTCGAGAGTTACTTTAATGTCATTAATGTATTTATTCTTTTGTTCGTTTATACAAGTTTTGTAATTATTTTTTGCTTCTAAATGTTCTTGGAGTGTTTCGACTGAGAAATTATGTTTTTTTACAGTTTCTTATGGTTCTTTTAGTGGTTCTCTTGAGCTGGAGACAGGTGTCATTAAACCATGGTTTGTTATTTGTTTTTCTGATGATGCTGATCATATAATGTAAATGTATGTGTGATTCCTATGTTTCTAGATACAAGCCCAATTTTTGATCTTATGTATTCGTATTCGTTGTTAATAGGGAAATCAGTGACAGAATCCCGTATTTCATTTTTATATGACTCATCTTTACCGACATCCCAAATCGTTTTTTCAATTTTTGTAGGTTTCAGTTTAAGGCGGTTTTCTTTGCTGGGCATGATGTCAACAAGTTTTAATGAGCATAGTAAATGGTCAGATATAATTATTTCATCACTGACATTTAAGTCCAGCATTAGTTGTATAGCATTCACATTAATCCAGACTAAGTCTATAATACTTTTGCCTTGTACACTTAAGTAAGTAAAGCTTGCCGGGGTATCACTCACCGTTCTTCCATTGAGAACTATTAAGTTTTGTTCCTCCATTATGTTGAGCAGATCTCTTCCCTTTTTGTTTAGTCTAGTATCACATACTTCTCTTACAGCGTTTAGATAGGAGTGTGAGACAAGTTCTTGTTCGATCTGGTTCATATTTCCAATACGGCCATTGAAGTCACCGCCCACTATTAGAGCGTGGTCTGGAAATTGATCATTAATATTCTGCAAGCTATCAGAGAAAAGTTCTAACATAACATTATAGTTATATGAGGGTGAAAAGTATGTTATCCCAAGAATTATATTTTTAACATTGTTTTGGAGATTAATAAATAACCAGTGCGCTTCTTTTTCGATTGTTGTTATCTTGTTGGAGGGAAACTTTGAAAATAGCATTATTCCTCCTATAGCTCTTCCAGTGGAAGCTTCTTTAGCTGCCGGCTGTTCATATCTGGTGTATTCACTTAAAAATGCTGGATTTTCTTTTAATTTATAGTTGCACCAGGTTTCGACTAAGCATATCACGTCATGTTGTAATATTGTGTTCTCTTCGTGAGTGGATAGTTTGTACAAGTTTTTTAGTCCTTGGATGTTCCAGAAAATTATGTTTGTGCATTTTCTGTCAATGGTATTGTGTTCAAGTTTTTTGAAGAAGAGGAGTTAGTACGCAGCCTTGTTTGTATGTGGCGGTCTAGAGGCCCTGCCTTTGGTGTATTTTTATTCGATTGCCCTGCAGTATTATTTTTCCTAGTTGCTTCCGCCTTAGTCTGTTCTTGGGTTTTAAGGGCTTTATTAGCTATGTTATTTGAGTTAGTATTTTTAGTATTAATTGTAGATGTGTGCTCTCCTTTGTTTGCGTATATAGTTGAGTTTATTGCAGTTGAAGAATCTTGTGCTTGGTTCAACTCTACGTCAGGCTTTGCGTAGGTAGGTAGAGATTGCAAGGATATGGATAGTCTTCTAGTGTGTGCTTGATCGAATTCGTGCGAATTTTCTTCGTCATTGTCCGCAAAGTCTGAAACTGTATATTTTGATCCATTCACGTAGAGTATGTTTTGGTATAAATTAGCTTTGCAGCCTTCTTTTCTGGCTTTAGATAGATGTTGTTTCAGGATTTTTCTTTCTGCTAGCATAGAGGTAGGAAAATCATCCTCCACGTAAATTTTTTGACCTCTGAGAATTTTAGCTTGTTTCGATACTTCAATTTTAATTTTTTTTGAGCTAAAAACAAATTAAATATAACTGGACAAAATCACTACAAGCTATGCTCGAAAGAGTTAACTTATCCTGGATCTGGAATGAACAAAACGCTGTAACTTTAAAATCTGAGAAGAACAACATCATAACAGCTTACAGAGAATTTCTTCAAGAAATCGACACTCTGAGAATAATATCGTCTAGTTACAATATTCAATACAAACTCCTTAACTATACCCAAAACTACCTTACCTTAAAAATCCCTCTCAAAGTCCACAGATTATTAATCCAACTCCGATCTATTTCCATGAGTTACCCAAAAATCTATCTTGATAACTATTGTCACAAGTTTCAGGCAAATGAACTTTGTTCCCTCTGTAATCTGTATGAAGATGAGGATATAGAACACTTTATTTTTCGCTGCCCGCAATTCCAATTCCTACGCCAACATCATATAACAAAATACGTCGAAGGAAGTCATCCCGAACTATTCTTTTCAACTTTATTGTCAAATATCACTATAGAAAAGGTCTATGATATTTATAACTTTGTACATGTATCTTTCAAAATTCGAAATTTTATTTTTAATGTGTAAATTACGTTATAATTTGGTACTTACCTCCTTTGTATAAGCTTAGCTTGAATGCAAATAAATTATTATTATTATTATTTATTATTATTATTATAGTAGATCCCATAAATACACTAATAGAATATTATTCTAATTTTTATATAGTTACTATCAATTAAGATCTATATATTTTATTTGAAACTCTTTATAATATTATGTATAGTTTTGAAGATAATAATTAAAATTAAATTCATTAAATTTTCCCAAGATATTATTTTTCTTATTTCGGAAATCGACGGTTCGCCTACTCCAGGATACAAATATATCTTGTGAAAGTATTTTTTTCAATTTAATCAATAAATCTCGATGAGTATATATCGCCAAAGATACAATTTACGAGTTCTCAAAATTTATATATTCCCTCGGTGTAATATAACAGAATCGATACATATAGACAACCAAATATGATGAGCCTACACGCTACGTTTTGAGTCCAGCAAAAAAGTTGATGATCCAATATTTCGCATACTACATAGTAGTATGTATTGTTTTCAAGTAAGACTGGAAAGTGGACATTTGTGCTTCAGATGGCGTTGTTCAGCACTCATTGCGACATGGACTTACAGAAGCACAAGTGCATCGTAAGCAAAATTGTACGGTTGCATTACAAATCATAAACGAGCCTATGCAGGCACCTCCAGTACAAGTACACGTACCCAGAATAGAAATTGTATCAAACCAACCATTCTATAATACCAGTATTAATTATGGACAGCAAGCCGACAGATCAACAGATAATCTATTACCTATGATGGTTGTGCGGCCAACACACCGAGCTGCGCACCGGTCTGACGATTGGCGTAATTTATCGCCAAGTAATACTGATGCAGCATTAATGGGTATGTCATCACCAGAAGGAGAAATACACGATGTACATATTGTATACACACCGTATGTGTCCTCAGTATCAGCCTGACATACTACGAGAAATAGAAAACATTATTGAAACATTTAACCCATACGACCAGATGAAAAAATGCTCAAAAGAGTTTACGAAGAGGAAATGGCAAGAGTGCAACGTACCGGAGGCGAGATGACAGAGAACTGACAAGAAACGGAAGACTTGATCCAAACGTATACAATATACCTGCAGTTAATGAAATGGCTTCTGTTTTTATGGGCGAAGTACCGCCAATGAATGAAGAGTTGAAATTATATCCAACGAGAGGAGAACCCGTTACAACTAGGGATATTAGTCCCTTGTTAGAACCTCTCTCATATCCGCTATTATTCCCGTTGAGTAATCAAGATTGGAGTACACACATGACACACCAAGGGCCACACCAGACACGTCGTTACAATAAAGTGACTTTGCGATAATACGCCTGCTATAGGATAGCTGTACGAGATGAATTCTCTTTATTACATCATTATTTTATATCTACAATGGTTGGTACATGGGTCAGGATTGAAGGACTACAACTATATTAGTTGAAAACCATCCAAAAGACAATACAAGTCTGCGAATACAGAACACTTCAACAGTATGTAGCTCGGAGAACGCAAGAGACCGGAGAACAAGTGGGAAGAATTACGTTATTGACAGCCATTTGTAGGTAGTCCTCCGGTATATGAACAATAAATATTTAGATGCAATGACAAATGTTGCACGTTATAGAAAACCAGATCTATATATAACTATTACATGCAAGTCGAGAACCTGGCCAAGAGGCCAGGCGTAGCATGTCTTGTTTTTAAAATAAAACCTTATTACCTAATAGATTGTCTACTCACACGACAATATTTCGGTCGAACTAGGTCACTCCTATATTCTGTAGAGTTTAAAAAAGTAGGAGTACCACATGCACATATTCTCATAATCCTTGAACGGGAGGACAAAATACATGAGCATCAACATATAAAAATAATTATCAGGGCAGAGTTGCCCGATCCGGGTCAAGAACCAAGATTGCTTCAAATTGTAAAATCAAGCATGATTCACAGGAAATGTGGATATGGTCAGGCTGGCGACACATAGATGTATATATCAGTATCCCGAAAATTTTTGCAAAGAAACTTTTAAAATAAAAGTTTTTCTACTATCTACTATTAATTATTATTATTACTATTACTACTATTATAGAAAAAAATCTATTATTTTACTATATTATTACAGCTTCCAAGACCTATGCAAAATATAGGTGCAAGGTTTACGATAATAGACACATAGTGCCATATTCTCCTGTATTAACAGCACAATTAGTGGCACATGTCAATGTAGAAGAGTGTACAAGCGTGAAAGCAACAAAATATTTAAATAAATATATACATAAATGGCACGATGTTGCAGTGATTAATGTAAATACAACACTACGACACAACAATGATATCCTGAAATGAGATCAAATTAATCATTATCAAGACATGCGATATGTTTCATCCCATGAGACATATTGGCGTATTAAGGGCTATTCATTGTCCTACAGCAAAATATCTATATTTAATGTAAGTATTTTTATCCCGTTACATATACATACAAATTATGTAATTGCATTTCTCATAAGAACAATAATAATAAAATGCGCAGTTAGATTTCCTTATCATATAGTTTCATATTCAAGCATCATGTTCATCATGCTGCAGTTATCTGTTGTAAGTTAGTTTTTAGTTCGGTCTTGTTACACTCGCATAAGTAAATACATGTTGTATTGTATTCCTCAAAAATTAATAAAGTTTTTTTTTATTAATAATTCAATACTGAATTATCTAATTTACACATAAACAAACACAAAAACAAAAAATAAGGGATAATTTAATTTAAAATTGTGTTTTACTGTTTCAGTTAACCATTTATTTACCCGATAGACAAACAAATGTGTTTGATGCTGATAATGTTGAAGAAGACAATGAACCTACGCATCTTCAAGCATCGTTCACCTTACATGCGACAACGCCTCAGGCAAGACAGTTAACATTTATAGAAATACCACAATATTATACATGACAACGGACACGCGGCCAATGGACTGTGAAAATCACATTTCAATGTATTGGGAAAAATCCTAGATGTGAAGCCAACTAAAGGTGACTTATTTTACCCTAGCACGGTTATTAACTATTCTGCGGGGGACAACATCCTTCGAATATTTACGAACAGTGCACGGGAGGTTATATGACACATATTTTGCAGCATGTCATACCCGAAATTTCATAGAAGATGATCGTGAATACTGCAAGTGTATGATTAATGTCGAATATGTAAATACTCGTATGTACAAATTTAAAGATAATGATTGTGTTATACAACCGTGCTGGCTTTTTGTTACGTTAAATTGCGATTTAGCTATCGTAAGAGCAACATCTGACTGGGCGCATTAAACAAGTAATAATGAAAAACACGAAGAATCAAACCAACATAGAATTTCTTGCAAAGTTTACTACCGATGGAAAGGTGGTTCAACTGTAGATATTGTTAGTCAGCAATAAATTAACAATGCGGTCAATTATTGGCGCAAAGTATTGCGACGTATAGTATAACGCTTACTATAAATAATTTATCTTTCCGAGCTCATAGGATTACAGATCTTCAAGATGTATGAACTTCACAAGGAAATATTCTAGAAATAATGAAATTACTTTATCACTATGATTATGTTTTAGCAGATTTATTGAAGAAACCCAAAGGAGATACCAATGACTGGAGTCCGGATATACAAAACCAATTAATTACTTTGTTTGTACGTGAAATTAATGTCCAATTTTATTTATCAGAAGAACACACCTGTAGATTTTTCCCATGCCGAATTTTCGGAAGGCAAAGTTTGCCTTGCTACCACCTCTGTTGAGTTAACTCCTGCTAATGTATTGCTTGCGACAAAACAAATCTTATCCACATCTACATCTATATATTGCACCAGAACATCAGAGGCCGTAACACCTGAATCTTATCTTATCTGGCATTCTACCATAGCAGGTCTCATTATTATATATTTCTGCACGTAAATGCGGTGCACGACCCCGAAAGATGTTAGTCGCGATGGTGGTAAAAATTGTTTGTCGGCTGTAGAATATGCAACAGAATCAAAACCAAAACATCTCCGGACGATCTCAAAATCCAATAACTCGAGAATACTTGCAGCAGGAACTACCAGAAGCTCCAGACGATAACAACCAGGCAAATTATTGACTGAATAGACCAAATCGAATTAGAAATATATCCCAGCCTATTTAAAAGATTATATATATTCATTAAATGCATGAGAATAATATTAATCGTAACTAAATATTCGCAAAGTGATAGATAACAGAAAAACAATAATAACTGTCTTAATAAAAGATAATTATATGCTGGTTATTATTAATTATTATATTTTAAAATTAAGTGGATAAAATTTGTAACATCTCATAAACTCATTGTTAAATTGAAAATAGTTTTCAACTGATTTGGAGATTCATCAATATTATTAAGTGATGACGCCATAAACTTCACGTGTTCAATTTTCAAAGAATTTTTGTTCAACTTGGAAATCAATCAGAAATGGAGAAGTTAGAAGTTAGAATAAAACATTTCTGAAAGGACTCAAAATTGCGCAAAAAAAAAATTGGCAAAATGAATTATTCAAGTTTTTGCAGGCATATCGCACTATACCATATAGTGTAACAGAAGTTCAACCTGCTCATTTAATTGTTAAATTCAAAACTACGGAGGATGAATTTCAACATTCTTTTAGAAATATAATCCGCAAGATGAAGAGAAAAAAATTATGTAGTCAAATCAAATAGCGAACCAAATGATGAACCAGATGAAATACAATTTAAATAATTCACTTCAATTACAGACAGAAGATGCGATGAAATAATACCGCAAGCAACACCAGGACGGTCGGTACAAAATCAACGTCCATCCGATAGATTGCAGTTGTACCTACGTAGTGACCTACTACAAATTGTTATTATTTTTAATATTATAAATCAAGAAACCGAAAAAAACGACAAGGGGTAATTAAGTATTTTTTGACAAAAAAGTGGAAGAAAACAAAATAGAAAAATAAACAGGCATTAAAGTCTCACTGCGTATTTTTAACCCTTTCAGGGGAGCTGGTTTCATTATGAAACCACGTTTTATTTTAGTTTAATTTTATTAAGCACTGGGCTTTTGTAGAACCATACTAGACAAATATACATAGTAGTGACATCTACCGGAAAAAAAATTATTAGGCACAATTCTTATGGACTGGATTGGTAAAATAGCTTATGTACGTGTGGTTATGTTTTGTAGTGCAGATCTTGCTGGCATTTATAATACTGTAAAATTAAAATTGTAAGTATTTTGTTCTTTTATATAGTTTAATCATCATTAATAACTATATATATATATTGCGAAATAATTTACATTTATATAAAATTTGTGTCGCAGAATATAATTTTATGTGCGGTTTATTTTTGAAACCAGTGCGAATCACGTGGAAAAATAATGAAAAGGGTAATTATTTGTATAAGTATATTATTTGCAGGAAATGAATAAGCTAGACCTCAATAAACTTAATTCTTCTGAAATTTATGAAATTTTGGATAACATACCATCAGATGGGGAATCAGTTGTTGACGATTCCGACGAAGAAAATATCCAGGAAGATACATTAGTCGAAGCAATTATCAATGAATATGCCACAGAAAATATTTAGTCCGGCAAAAGTGATGCAGAGAGTCAAATTAGTGATAATTACAGCGATGAGGATGATTTACCGTTATCATCTTTTGTTAAAAATAATTGGAAAAGGATTCTTTTGATCCATATATAAAACCCTTTCAAAAAGAAGTTGGGCCAATAAACGTCAACGGTTGTGAATATCCAATAGACTTTTTTCTGTGCTTATTTGATGATAAAATTTTTGAACATATAGTGCAGCAGACCAATCTATATGCAACCCAGAGTGGAAAAAGATACGACCCAACTAATGTAACTGAAATGAAAATATTTATAGCTATAATATTCGTAGTTATTTACGCAATTAGTGGGATATAGACAAAATTATCGCACGCATGTGAAAGTTGCACAACGAGGCCGTAGGCCGAGTTTGTGTAATCACATATGTGCGATAATTATGTAGTATCCCACGTATTGCGTACAAAATTTTACCTACGACTGTTCGAGATTTAAATTGTTATTTTTATAATTAAATATAAATTTAATAAAATTTCAAATCAAAGTAGCAACATGCGCTGATTGTTTTCTAAATGATAGCAACGCGTTGACAATCGCGACAACCAAATAAACAGAAAAATTTTGATTTTGCCTTTACGAATGTGTAGAATAGTTCGATAATAGAAAATGAGCCTTTCAGATATAGATCTGCCTTCAGATATAGAAGAAGCAGCGTCAAACGTTATTTTGGATCTGGTGCCTCAAAAATCAAGAATAAAATATCAACTGGCTTATGACAGGTATGAGAAATGGTGTGAAGAGAAAAAAATTAAAGATATAACAAATGAAAAGGCTTTGTTAGTGTACTTCGGAGATATAAGCAAGATTCAAAAATCATCATCTCTTTGGTGCAATTATTCCACGGTGGTTGGAAGTCAAATTCTGTTGCAGAAGGATACATTGAGACTTCCGCTGAGAATAAAAGGAAAACGGCTACCAAAATTTTGGGAGGAAAAGAAAATGTGTCTCCAGTATCATACAATATAGAAATTACTAATTCTACGGTAATATCAAATCATCCAAATGTGTCAACATCTGGCATCAATTTATATAGCTGTAAAGACTGTGTTATAAATGTATACAATAAATAAGTTTTCTTGTGTAATTTTCTTTAGTTTTTTCCTACATTTTGCATTATCGCTTGCGCGTGCGGTAAAAATTCAAAAAAACGCACGTGTGCGGTAAAGTAAATCATTACCTGTCTGAAATGAGTGGGATATTAAGGATATATCGCACGGTCGTAGATAAATATACTTATGGGTGTAAAAGGCACACCAAATTGCAGAGAATGTTGGTCATCGCACCCAGAATAACGGGATGATTACATATCGTCAAAAATAAGTGTAAAAAGGTTTAGTTTTCGTCTATCTAATTTACATCTCAATGATAATATTTTAATGCCAAAGAAAGATTGTGTAGGGTACCATAAGTTATAAAAAATTCGACCTTTTATTGTAATTTTGAGACAAAATTATAAATCATTTTATAATCCAACTAAACTACAAGCGGTTGATGAGAGCATGGTAAAATATAAAGGAAGAATTTCGTTCAAACAATACATGCCACAGAAACCGATAAAAAGAGGATTTAAAATCTGGGTGCATGCTGACAAAGAGGGATATTTGTGCGATTTTCAAATTTACACGGGAAAGGACGGAAATAAAGTAGAGCATAGTTTAGGTGAAAGAGTAGAAAAAGATTTGACTAACGAACTCTACGGAAAAGGTTATCATGTGTATTTTGCCAATTTTTCCCCGTCTGTAAATTTGGAGGAGTCATTGATATATAACAAAATTTATTCTTGTGGAACTGTTCGAGAAAACCGGAAGAATTTACCAAACTTGAAAGCTGACAAAGAACTCGAACGTAGAGAATCAGATTGGGTGGTAAAAAATAAAACCGTTTCCTGTATAAAATGGAAGGATAAACGAGTGGTTCAAATACTATCAACTATTCATTCTTCAACAGAAAATACACAAATTGAAAGAAGAGAAAAAGATGGAAGGAAGTATTACTGAAATATTTTGTCCCACTATTGTACAAAACTATAGACAATGCATGGGGTGTGTTGATAAGCATGATATGCTGAAATCTCTGTATTGCATTGGCAGAAAAAGCAAAAAATGGTGGCACAGACTGTTTTGGCATTTTCTGGATACAACCATTGTAAATGCGTTCATATTAATAATAGCAGGCCTAATTGGCAATAACTCGGCGAAGAAAATATCTTTGAATAAATCACATGAAATCGACAAAAATAAATTCAAACCGTACGTAGCCCCAGAAATTAGGACTGATCAGGCAAAACTTATACCTGTGCATGGCAAATCAAGACGTTGCGCTGTGTGTAGCACAAGCAAACAACCGCATAGAACACGATGGATGTGTTCCATATGTGATGTGGGATTATGTCTCACTGTGACAAATAATTGTTTCTCAAAATACCATAGTCAGTAAGGTTTTTTATTGTACGCTGGTTTCATAATGAAACCATGATAAAATTATATGTATCGTTTATATTATTTATATGAAAAATTTAATTTTGTACTTTTTATATATTTAAAGGTAATAATAAACGTTTGAAATAATAAAATAATGTTTTCTCAAAAAATAATTATCATGCCCCTCAAAGGGTTAATATATAAATTAATTTAAACTTTTTGATGAAGTAAGACTATTTTTACATTGATATTGGTCCCAGCCAATATTGATAAACATTAGTTACAATTCTTCGTATATATTTTATTGTCACTAAATTGGTGACCCCGACGTGATCCTTAATTCTTCTTGTTCTTCTATCTTATTAAATAATAATAATAATAATAATAATTTTATTTAGCAAAAGTTCAGCCAAGGCTGTTCTTACACTTAACTTTTACAACTAATACAATATACAATAAGTACAGTGTAAACATAATTTCACAATATGCACAACAAATAGAAAATTACGAAATTTATAGATCACATAAATACGTTATTCAAAATGTCAGAAAATTTGTCACATAAGAGTTGAAGATTTCGGGATTTGATAGTATTAAAGATTTTAATTTAATGGAGAATAACTTATTACTTAGTAATTTGAATTTATCAGGTATAGGGTTAAATATTGCTGGACAGTTATAACTAAACGAACGCTTAAAGAGCGTAGTGTGATGGGCAAATATGAATGCTAGATGCATTTCTCAGATGACGATTATGAAGGACAGTGCGATATGATATCTTAGCAGATAAATATTAAGGTATTTTTGAGGACATAATGCGATGTACTAGACAAGCAAAATGATATTCTCGACGTTGACGCATGTTGAGCCAACCTATACCAGGAATGGAATGAGATACAGACTCAGATCTTCGCAGGTTAAATGCAGACCTTACACACCTGTTTTGTACTCTCTGTATTCTTTTAACTTCACGTAATATCAAACAAGGGCCGTAAACTGTATCACAGTAGTTGAATATAGAGAGTACAAGGAAATCAGCTAATACCAACTTATTTTTTGTAGATAGGACGAAACGGTTCATTATATAGGTTTTTCAAAGCTAAATATGCCTTCTTAATTTAAAGAGTGACATGTTGAGAAAATCGTAGTTCAGTATCCATAGTTAATCCCAAGTTTTTGTGTGAATCAGCGATATTTAGTTTAGTGCCATTCATACCAATATTAATAAAATCATTCACAATTAGATGTTGGCAAAATTGTTGGTTACCAAATAGCATGACTGCAGACTTGCTTTCATTCAAAGTTAAACAATTATTTTTAGCATAAATGGCTATATTATTTAAATCGTTATTAATAATTGTTGAAGCTTCTAAATGATCACATGGAGCAAACGGCAAACACATTTGGGTATCGTCAGCATAGGTATGGATTTTACATTCAGAAACACATTTATAGATGTCAAAAGTATATAAAGAAAATAATAGTGGTCCACAAATTGATCCTTGTGCTACGCCCCTCAAGATTTTCATGCAGTCAGATACACACTCCCCGCTCAAAACTTTCTGTAATCGGTTACTAAAATAACTTTTTATAAAACGCAATCTAGTGTCGTCAAAACCAATATACTTTAATTTAGCAATGAGAAGTTCATGAGAAACTGTGTCAAATGCACGACTGAAGTCTAGGAGAATCAAATATACCATTTTTGAGTGCAGTTGTAGTGCTAAATCCTGACCTGAAGCCAGATTGAAAATCGGACAATATTTTATTCGTACTAATGTATTCCGAAATCTGATTGTGTACTATTTTTTCTAGGACTTTGGATAGAGTAGGAAGGATACTTATGGGTCTGAGGTCACTATAGGATGTGGGATTATTGCATTTAGGAATAGGTTTGATGATGGCTATTTTCCATAAATCTAGAAAAGTGGACGACAATATACAAGAGTTTATTAAATGCGTAAGCTGAGGCAGAAGTGTAGGAATAAGTAATCGAAGCATTCTTAGATTTACATTATCTGCACCTAAAGAGTTTGATCGTAATGAATTAAAAAAATTTAGAATGCAATTTTCATCCACTGTTCGAATTGAGAATTTTTCAGCATTATCATCAAATACATTGTTATTGTAAAAGGATAGGGTACCAGGATCAGGTTGGGGGAAATTGGAGGTACCACGGAAATGAGCATTGACAGCATTGACGTCAGAAATTAGACTACTAATATAACTTATATTTTTATTGCCGATGTTGAATTCCTTTAGAGCATTCCATAGGTTTGATGGATTGCATTTAATTTTTTGCTCCAGATACGCTTTCTTTTCAAGTCGTATGGATTTAGTCACTAGATTCCTTAAAGACTTATAGTAATTCCAGTGAGATTGAGTTTTGGTTCTCCTAAAATCAGCAAATGCATTGTTTCTGAACTTAATCATTATTTTAATAACGTCAGTTATCCAAGGCGCAGGAGGCTTGCGAACTACAATGCGTTTTATAGGCATATACATATCGAAAATCGACGAAATAATTTAATTAAAAATCAATAACTTTGTATTTATATCAGAATTTATATAGAAATAATGCCAGTCTATATTATTTAAGGAGTTAGAAAACTCTGTGTAATTCGCATTATTAAAATCTCGAACAGTAATTGTTTGACGTTTATTTTTTATTTTAGTAGATTTTAAATCAAAAGAGGTGAGCATGTGATCTGAAAGTCCATGCACATTAATGTTGGTAACGTTTGTACACAGTTCAACGTTTGACGTTACTATAACATCTATAAGAGTTTCTGAAAAACTTGTTATTCTCGTGGGCTCGGAAACGATTTGGGACAAATTAAGTTCCTCCAACAAATAATTGAAAAACATATAATATTGTTCACTTGTGGAAAAACAATACTTAACGAATTCTCTAGACAGTCAATAAAATCGCCAATATTAGCTGCGGGAGGTCGGTATAGTGTTGCACATATGTATAGCTCATTATTGAGTTTAATAGTTAGCCAATATTGCTCAAGGGAGGGAGTAATCATATTTATGTCCACATTATAGGAGACAACATATTGAATAAAATTAGATCGAACATACATTCCTACTCCACCACCTCTACTATCTCTATCGTTTCGCAAAAGAGTGTATCCTGGTATTGAATAATGTTCACTGTTGTCTGTAGCATTTAACCAAGTCTCGCTAATACCTAATATATCAAAATTGCTTTGTAATAATAAATCTTTGAACTCATTAAAGTGACTTGGTAATGATCTGATATTTAAGTGACCAATCTTTAACATTACAAAATTAAAAGAAGATAACAGTGTCTATGTGACAAATTTAGAAATGTGATAGAAAAATGATTAAAAATTATAAATATTAAAATTAACAATAAACCTGAAGCCTGCTCTGTACAAAATTTAGCAAGCAAATATAATTCAGACTGCGTGCGTTTAAAATTAAAATTATTAACATACAGTTTGCAATTGTTAATTAAACCAACAACAACAGGAGTTTGAACATGAATGAACAATTAAACATCAAGGTTATTAAACTCCTTCATTTACGATATTTTAATAATTTTATCGTCAACGGCCATGGCTCAACTCGTTGGAACTGATCTATGCGATAACGCGAGTTAAGCAACGTTGCGCGCGGGGAGTATTTGGATGGGTGACCGTCCCGAGAAACCCGCGTTGCTGTTGACTCTAAAATCTAAAACGCAGGATCAGGGCGTAATGGCGGCATATGACCTTAGTAGTTGGTCCGCCAGGAAGCCAGAATAAAAAAAATAATTATAATTTTATCTTTTATTTTAAAATAAATAAAACCATCGCGAGACCACGTATTTTTAAGACCGAAACGTTTAGTGACCGCCTTCATAACCTCTAGCCTGGCCCGGGTCAGGTCCTCTCTTATGACAATACCGGTGTTCTTAAGGCTACGCTTACTGTTATACACTCGAGCACGGTCGTTGAACGGGTAAATTTGATAATGAGAGAGCGGCACTTATCTTTCACTTGTTTCCCCAGACGATGGTAGCGGTCGATGGAAGAGCTGTCCAGGGAGACACCCAGTTTGTCCTTGCATAGCTGCAGGACAACCTCGTCTGCAGTCTCGTTCTTGTTCTCCTGCACTCCAAATACTCGCAGGCAATTTCTTCTGCTGTACTGCTCCATCCGGTCGATCTCATCCGATAATGCCTCGATCTTTCGATCTTTCTCTACTAATTATTGCTGTAGAGCAATCACTACCTTGGTCAGCGATTCAATTTTTTCCGTCAGATCGGATTCGATTTTTGCTGACACTGCTTCCGCAATTTTAGTGACGAAGTTGTCACTGTTTGTAAATTCCGATAAAAATTGGTTTACAAATGCGGTCATTTCTTCTTTGTCTTTCTGTAGCCGTGTCGATATTGTTTTTTTAGATTTTAGCATGCACGCACAGTCAAACACGTCTATACTGCACGAAGGTACATACTAGTATGTAGTATGTACTAGTCTACTACAAGTCCTCTGAACTCTCTTACAACAAGTCTCGACATCTCTGCCTTAACACCATCCATTAAAGTACCAGAATTCTGGCCCGCAGACCCGGAATTATGGTTCGCCCAAGTGGAAATCATTTTTCAAAGTCACAGGATAACAAGTGAGTTCAGCAAATTTTCTAAACTTATTTCCTTCTTGACTCCCCAATATGCAAGTGAAGTCAGAGATTTATTTGTCAGTCCCTCAGAAGATTTTCCATACAATAACCTGAAACAAACCTTAATTAAAAGAATAAGCCTATCAGACTCTGAAAAACTACAGAAATTTGTCATTTTATCCTCAATAGTTGATAAAACATCTTCACAACTCCTCAGATACATGAGACCATTATTTGGCAAGAAAAATTTAGACGAATCTATCCTAGAAGAAATCTTTCTGCAGAAACTTCCAAAAAACGTTCAAATCGTGTTATCAACATCCACCAACACCGATCATCACATAAATTTTACCAACTGTTATCTAAATTTCCAAAGGTAACTGAACCAATTAATTTTTCACGGCAAATTAAACATTCTGTCAACCAATTTGTCCTCACATCTAGTGCTCCAGCGTTCGCTAGGCCTAGAAGATTAGCTCCAGATAAACTGCTTATAGCTAAAAAATAATTTGATAAAATGCTACAAAAACCATTGCACTTGGTTCAAAAAAAAAACGGGGAATGGAGTCCGTGCGGGGATTACCGCGTTTTGAATGCACAAACAATTCCAGATAGGTATCCTATACCACATTTACACGACTTTACAACTTATTTACAAAATACTAACATCTATTCCAAAATTGATTTAGTACAAGCTTATCACCAAATTCCGATGGATACAGATTCAATTTCAAAAACTGCAATAACAACCCCTTTCGGCCTTTATAAATGTACAGTAATGCCCTTCGGTTTGCGAAATAGCGCCCAAACATTTCAGAGATTTATCGACGAAGTCACAAGAGGACTAGATTTTTGTTTCGCTTACTTAGATGATCTTCTGATAGCAATCAATTCCCCAAAACAACACTTAGAACACTTACAAAAAGTTTTTGAAAGATTAAACAAATATGAAATCATAATTAATACAAATAAATCGCAATTTGGTTTAAATAAAATAGCATAGAACGTAAACTACATGAGTTTCTAGGACTAATAAATTTGTACAATCGTTTTATACTACATTGCGCTATAATTTTAAAAATTTAATAAATTAATAACTAGTCCGAAAGATATTTCAAAAAAAGTTACGTGGAACAATGACACATTAAATGCATTTAATTTAAAAAAAAACTAATTAGTAAAATCAATTACATTGATGTTTCCCGACCAAACAGCACAAATAAGCATAATGATAGATGCCTCCAAAGACGGAATTGGGGCGGTTTAACAACAGTGCATTTCCAATGCCTGAAAACCAATAGCATTTTATTCGAAGGCTTTAACTCTCACTTAAAAAAAAATATAGCACCTTCGGTAGAGAATTATTAGCAATTTATTCATCGATTAAAAAATTTAGATATTTTATTGAAGGAACACAATTCTTTGTTTATACCGATCATAAACTTTTAACATACATTTCCAAAATTAAACAAAATGACACATACAATCCAAAAGAGATCAGACAATTAGAATATATTTTCCAATTTGAAAGTGATCTGCGTCACATTTCTGGTAAAAATAATCCTGTGGCTGATGCTTTGTCAAGAATTCATATATCATCAATGTTTAAAAATAAACAAATAGATTACAAACAAATAGCTCTAGAACAACAATTAGACAAAGACCTACTTAAAATAAATAATAGTAACAAAACAAATTTGAAATTAGTAGATTATCAACTTGAAAATTCAAAATTTGATTTAACATGTGATATTTCCATAAATTCATCACGACCATTTATTCCAAAAAGATTTCGAGATATAATTTTTGATCAGTTTCACTCAACATCTCATCCTGGAGCAAAAGCAATAGAACAATTAATTTCTCAACGTTTTGTATGGCCTAATATGCATTCAGAAATACGAATAAAGTTAAAACATGTTTAAACTGTCAAAAATAAAAAATTACGCGACATGTAAATTCTACTATCGGAGACTTTCCAAAACCACAGAAACGATTTAATATGATTCACATAGATCTTGTTAAATTACCACCAGCTAAAGGATTTACTCACATTCTAACTTGTATTGACCGTTTCACCAGATGGCCGGAAGTAGTTCCTTTAAAAGAACCATCAGTCGAAAATATAGCTAAAGCTCTTATCTCTGATTGGATTGCAAGGTTCGGCGTTCCTTCAATAATTACCTCAGATCGAGAACAACAATTTAATCAACCCTATTCAAACGATTAACAACATTGTTAAACATTAAACATATTACAACAACTTCTTATCATCCACAAGCAAACGGGTTAATTGAAAAATTCCACAGACAACTAAAAACATCATTTAAAGCAATAAGCAGTTCTACTGATTGGTTAACATCATTTCCAATAATTTTACTTTTCCCACGTTCGTATTGTAAAGTACCTATCAACTGCAGTGCAGCAGAATTAGTCTACGGCGAACCTTTAAAATTACCAGGTGAATTCATCATCAAACCAAACAACAATGATATAAATTTTCCAAATTATTTAACTAATGTCAAATCAGCTATTGTCAAATCTATTCCAACAACTTCAACATTACAAAATAAAAAATCATATGTACATCCAGATTTCTTTAAAACAAGTCATGTTTTCATTCGTAATGATGCAATTGGTACAATTCTACAACAACCATAACTAGGTCCTTTTTTAGTAATCAAACGTAATTCAGCCAATATAGATAAACATTAGTGACAATTCTTTGTATATATATTTTATTGTCACTAAACATATGTAACTGAATTTTATTTTTTTAATTGTAGTTTAATTTAATTATATATTAATTTGTAGGTTATGTGGATCCAAAAGAATTCTTGAAAATAGGTAACTAGGCCTTAGTAATCCTTGGAAAGTGGAATAAATTAACAATTTAGATTCATTTAACTTTATTGGACGTTTCGAACGTTAAAACAAGTTAATTTTCAGCTGTAGAGATATATACAATGTTAAAATACAATAAAATTATTTTTCTACAAAATCACTCACCATAAATACATGTAGCTACGTAATAACAGTTGACTGGTTTAAATATGCAGAAATGTACCGAACTCCATTGAATGCACTTCACAATCCTTGTTGAAGTTTGTAAAAATTAATAATAATTTTTTCGCCTCAGTGACGGTTGTTTAAAATATTTAAACCAGTCAACTGTTATTACGTAGCTACATGTATTTAAGGTGAGTGATTTTGTAGAAAAATAATTTTATTGTATTTTAACATTGTATATATCTCTACAGCTGAAGATGAACGTGTTTTAACGTTCGAAACGTCCAATAAAGTTAAATGAATCTAAATTGTTAATTTATTCCACTATCCAAGGATTACTAAGGCCTACTTACCTATTTTCAAGAATTCTTTTGGATCCACATAACCTACAAATTTTACACGTGGGATTCGGCACAATTCTCCCTTGTTTGGAAACAAGGTCACTCACCATGACATCCCAAGGTTTCTACCATCACATCAAGATGTACTACGGGCATCACGCATACTATTCCATCCGAAGGTACAACATTTTAATGAAAAAATTAGCTTTAACAGAAAATAGATTGTATTTCTTGCATTCATGCAAATATTTGAATCTCATTCCGAATTTTATAAAACATTCATGTAAATCACAAAAACTATTTAATTCAATTAGAAATAATAGAAAATTTGTTAACTGCAATACCACTTACCAATTTAAATGATTAAATTTAGAAATTAACGATGCTCATTTTGGTTTAAAACATTTAAACAACCAAAAACTTAAATTTATTTTGGGATTCATGGACATCACGCCTGTTGACATTTATTATTATATTATTTACAATGCAAACGCTAGATATTTACACCATAAAAATGATAATAGAATTAACATTGATAAAAAAATACAGAATATGAAACTTAAAATGCATAATGGCAGTATTTGTACCTTTTTAAAGTCACACTATGAAAATTGGATAGTTAATTTAACAGATCTGCATATCGATGAGGAGATACTGGTGATTCTCTCCTTAGGATCTAACTTTAGTTACAAGTCACAAAATTCCAACATGCTAAAAAAGTCAATTCTTGGCACTTACATCAATTTATCTTTAGCTATAGATAAAAGTGACATTGTTGACAAAGATCAAACAAAATTTACCATTTCTAAATATTTAGACTCCAGACTTAGATCCTTAAGGAGCGATAAACTAACTTATCCACAAATCGAATTGCAGAGATGGATTAAAAAGACAAACCTTTTTGTTAAAAACCATAAAGACGATATCATTATCACAAAAGCAGATAAAGGTTCAAAAAATATCTTCATGTTTAAGTCTCAGTATAACGATAAAGCGAATTAAATTTTAAATGACCCCACTACCTACACAATATTAAATAAAAATCCGATTAATAAATTAGACACTGAATGCAAAAAATATGTCAAACAGATAAATAAACCTGAATTGGCAATTAACAATCCAAGAATATGCAGAATGTACATGAATCCAAAAATACAACGTACAATTTATCTAAATATTTAAACGATGTGTTATCAAGAGTAACTTCTACATCAGAATATGTCGTCCGGAGCTCTTTCGATCTTGCAGACGACATTTCTAAAATTAATTTGTTACCACATTATTCTATCTGTAGTCTCGATGTAGTAGCTCTATACCCTAGCATCCCGCAGGATCTAGTTTTAGAATGTATTAGAGACCGTTGGACAGAAATCGAAGTATTTACAGACCTTGACATTGAACAATTTTTACAAGGCATTAAATTATGTTTTCAAAGTTCTGTTTTTAGCCACAATGGCACCATATATAAGCAAATTGATGGATCACCAATGGGTTCTAGCATTTCCAGCTCTTTAGCAGATCTTATCATACAAAAATTAGAAAAAGTTATTATTCCTGACGCCAAATTTGGTATCCCATTGTACAAACGATATGTTGACGACTGTTTAATGCTATCACCCACGGATGAAATTGATAACATTTTTGCAGCTTTTAATAATTTCCATCCAAGAATTAATTTCACTCTTGAACTAGAAAATAATGGCAGAATTAATTATCTTGACATGACTCTAATTAGAACAGGGAATAAAATAATAACTGATTGGTATCAAAAACAAACTACAAGCGGAAGATATCTTAATTTTTATTCTTTCACTAATATACAATATAAAATCATTGTTGTTAATTCGTTAGTTGACAGAGCTTTCTTTCTTTCACATCATACGAGTAGTTTCCATAAACAGAATTTCGATCATATTTTTACCTTATTGACTAACAACGGTTATCCGTTAGCATTTCTATTAAAACATTTCAAACGACGAATTCAACAGTTGAAACATCGTTGTAACGAACATAACGCACAAGATCAGATACTCGAAAACAACAACAATCAGGTTATTTACGCTAAAATCCCTTATGACAATATAATTAATTCTGCTGTAAATAAGATTTTAAAACATAACAACATAAAACTAGCAAATACCTCGATTTCGACAACTATAAGTTTATTTTCTAACCTAAAAGATGAGATCCCTACAGAAAACCAAAAAAATGTCATTTACAAGATCGAATGTGGCTCTTGCGGCAAATTTTACATCGGTGAAACAAAACAACCTTTAAAAAAGCGTTTTTATCAGCATGAATACCATTGCAAAGCGTTAAACCCGAATCATAGTGCTCTGACTCAACATTCTGTCGACACTGGACATAAATTCAAATTCAAAAGTCCTGAAATTTTAGATTCTGAAACACTTTATAATAATAGACTTATAAAAGAAACTTTTTATATAAACTTAGATAAAACAAACAATTTAAATTCACAAACTGACTATAAGAATAATTTAAAATACATCAATAATTTTATTGACAGATATAAACAATTTTGAATTTTGTTTTTCATTTTAATTAATTGGTTTATGATACATTTTGTGTTGGTGTCACTGGTTGTTGAACGTTGTTGCTTCCGACGGATGTCGTTGATATCAGAAATGTACCGAACTCCATTGAATGCACTTCACAATTCTTTTGTTGAAGTTTGTAAAAACTAATAATAATTTTTTCGCCTCAGTGATGGTTGTTTAAAATATTTAAACCAGTCAACTGTTATTACGTAGCTACATGTATTTATGGTGAGTGATTTTGTAGAAAAAGAATTTTATTGTATTTTAACATTGTATATATCTCTACAGCTGAAGATGAACGTGTTTTAACGTTCGAAACGTCCAATAAAGTTAAATGAATCTAAATTGGTAATTTATTCCACTATCCAAGGATTACTAAGGCCTACTTACCTATTTTCAATTATATATTAATAACATTTTAAATATTAAATTACTATTATAATTTAGTTAAAAAAAAGCAGTTAAAGAATCGATAAATAATTATGCGCATTGAAAAAACAACGTGTTTCGATAGTATTTTTAACAAAAAAAAAAAAGAGTAAACAGTTTAATTATTGTTGTACTATAAATCGAACTAAGGTATTTAAAAGATAAAAGCTTCCAGGAGAGAAACATGGCTTCTACATGTTACACTTCAACAAATGAGATTATGAAAAACATTAATTTTCAATATTCAAATATTAAATTGTTTAATTCCAAATTACTCGGAAGAAAAATCCTTTACCAAATTATCCAAATCCGAAAATACTTCTACCTTGATTTGTCTTTGCCGTTAAGTACATTAAATAATGGATTATAAAATCTTCTCATTGACTAATGATAAAATCGATAAATCTATTGAAAAGAAACAATAAAATAATTCACTGGAAAAGTGAAAGAACTAGAACGAATGAATTCCTCGACACCTGAACTTAATCAAGTGAGATCAACCTACCGGGAAATGATCTGCTTCCGAGCTGACATTCCATAGCCAGCACGTTCTCCAGATTTATTCTGTACTATCATCTTTTTTTATTGATAAATCAACCGAACGTCCAGACTAGAGATGAAAAAACTATCGATTGTACTATCGATACATCGATAGTTTTAAAAAATAAAGTACTATCGATAAGTAATTAATAGAAAATAACTATCGATAGTATCGATTAGTAATTATCGTTTAGTAACTATCGTTTAGTAACTATCGTTTAGTAACTATCGTTTAGTAATTATCGTTTAGTAACTATCGTTTAGTAACTATCGTTTAGTAACTATCGTTTAGTAACTATCGTTTAGTAACTATCGTTTAGTAACTATCGTTTAGTAATTATCGTTTAGTAACTATCGTTTAGTAACTATCATATAGTAATTTTATTTATAATAATTAATAAATTTCTTCATCAATCACATTTATTCATTGTTTCTGTTATTTAACTTTTCTAAAATGTAATATTTTAATAAACAGCAGTTACTTCTACAGTTTTCAATGTAAATTAAATTAAACACTAGTTACTGCATTTGTTTATGTTGATTATATTTTCAATTATTATCAAAATTTAATAAATCTATATCCTTTTCATTGAGTTATAATATTTTAACTCATTGATCCTATCTGGTATATAATTTTAACTTTTGTCTACACAACTAAATAAATAAATTTAAAAGTGCAAGTCATTTCTCTACATTCATAGTCAAACATAAGTAATTGTGTTTTTCTCCTACTGACACCGCAAATCAGATTTCGTTTGCTAGAGCAACGCTTCAATAATACAGAGTCTGTATCATGTTTCTCCACTACCTGCTATTGTAACTTCACCCGCTATCACCGAACCTAACAACATCTGTTTTTCAAGTACCTACATTCCAAACTTCTTTGTTCACCCTAAAATCCACCATTTTTTCCTTCTAACCAGGACAGTCTCCGCTTACCACTCATCCAGTATGCATCACAACTCCAAAAATACTATCACAACACCACATTTATTTTTTATTTGATCTAAATTTAAATTAATATAAAAGGTGTTTCGAATTGCAACTAGTTTTTATAATACCTTGATCTCGACAAAAGTATAAATTAATGTAAGAAATGGCATATACCTAGGGATAGAAGTACATATTTGCATTTGATTTTTATTTTCACATTTGTTACTTCTGAAATCTTGTTATTAAGTTTAAATTTTAAAGAAATAAATTTTTGACATTTATTGTATATTTTCTTATTTTCTATTTCTCCCATTTGTACATACCTTAGAGCGGGTAATATTAACTGTAACAAAACCATATTCACAGGAATTATTTAGCAAACATCCCTTAATATAGAGCAATATCAAAAGTTTTAAATTTTAGAGGATGAGAGTAACATTTAAAAAATTATACATTTTATTTTACCTCTCTCTCGAAAAAGGAACGAATATAATCACTGATTTTAAACTCTGTATAGGCAAAGATTTTGTAATTTTGAAAAAAAATTATACTTTTATAAAAAAATACTATCGATAAGTAATTAAAAGAAAAAAAAACTATCGATAGTATCGTTTAGTAATTATCGGTTAGTAACTATCGTTTAGTAACTATCGTTTAGTAACTATCGCTTAGTAACTATCGTTTAGTAACTATCGGTTAGTAACTATCGTTTAGTAACTATCGTTTAGTAACTAAAACTATCGTTTAGTAATTAAATTGACTATCGATAGTACTATCGATATATCGATAGTTTACTGATAGCACTATCGAACAATCGATAGTTGAAATTACCGATAGTTTTTCATCTCTAGTCCAGACCTTCAATCGAGAATATCAGCCAATAAATCGAACCTGATTCTTCCCAATGAAGCTCAATTTTAAGGAGGGAGGAGTTAGCGAACCACTATTTCCATAGAAGACGCTGAATCCGCAAGAATCCCCACTAGTAGCTGTAGTCATATTTCATTTTTTATGTTAGATTCTCATAATGTAGTTAGTTAAGAATTGACCTCTGTTTTGTAAAGATCTACTTTGAATGTTGTAATAAATCTTTGTGTGAAATATTTTTTTTTTTTAAACTCGAATCTCAATTCAACTTTCTTAATTTGCATTTACCATATAAAACAAAGATTGACTGTATTCTGGTTACATTCACACAACTACCATGAACATCAAATATAGGTAACTTTTCTGTGTATTTTGTAGGTTAAATAAAACTATATGCGAACATAATTTAGAACTTACCGTATATTTTGTATTATTCATCAACCACATAAGCATTAAGTAAAACAAAATATCTTCGTTTGCACAAATAATACCTACAACATAAAATGGAGACCAACCAGTTGATTTACAGTACACAATTTAACGCGCAATATAAACTGACAAAAATTCGTATTCACAGTTATATGTTCAACGCATAACAACGTTTACATACGCTTAGCATGTTTACATTGACATTTCAATTTTTTTATTTTTAAATATTAGATTCATATTCCGGTGACACATATATAGTTTAGACACGGACTCTTATAAAAACTACTATAAACTGAGAGTTTTATTGAAGATAATAATATCGCAGCGCTGTAATATTTAACCACTGCCGTATATTATTATTCCTGCGAACAGTTTCATTCAAATTCCTAATAGTGTGGATACGAACCAAATCATAAAGACTGTATGTTTAGTGCATCTCTCAGTAGATGTAGACTGAAGTATTAAATAAAATATATTTTATATATTAAATAATTTATACCTTGTGTTATAAAATGCATATAATACCAAATGCACGGAGTGCATTATTTAACACTGTAATATATGTTGGCTTTTAAATTTCTTGCTTTATTCAAACACTGTTTGGGTAGCTATTCATCTCTCTAATATTCGACACTGCTTAACGAGCACAAAGCTTTATGCAGATGCATGATCATGAAACACCATAAAATGAAAATTGGCAGATTTAGCAAAGAGACGAACCAAAATATAGTGGTTACATATTCAAACTATTATCCAATAGATGGCAATTTAATGTAATATTTAAATTTTTTCTAATTGTTTATTATAATAATGCTAATAATATTGGTAGGAACATTTTTACACCGCATTATTTACAGAACAACAAGCAGATTTAGACATTGTGTCATAATGTAATGTTCCGTAATAACAATGCACTGTATAGCCTTCCAGTTTCTGATGAAAAAATTAATGCTTTGAATGTCAAGAAGTATTTTGAAGGTAATTTTCATGGGGATACTTTTTATAATGATTAATATCTTGTTTAAATTTATTGGTACACATAAATATCGTATCTAACTCAATTGATACGGGCTTCCCATACATTTAAGTTTTAGATGAATTTACACATAAGTTATTTTGTATTATTTATCTTTTCTTAAAATATTTTTTAGATTAGAAACAACAACAATTAAAATAAATGAACTGTACGCAATATAAATAACAAATTATCTTCAAATTATTTATAGTACAGAAATTTCATCAAATTGTATATTGAAATGCTCTATAATCTGTGAAAAGTTTGATAATGTCCAAACACAAAAATAACTGTATCTTGTTTATTATAAACTATATCAAAGAACTGACTGACAAATGTTAATATATTTATATCATCATTATTTACATAAAATTTTAATAAATTTGTTCTGTTAGAAGAGCAGATAAGTTGATAGCATTTTTGAGTTTTCGCTTGTACTCCGGAGCGGCCTTAAATTTATATACTTATCTCGTATAACAGAGAATGCTAATTTAAATAAGTGTATTATTCCGAAAATTAATATAATTATTTTTTTTATATTTACATGTATATATCGGTTTTTCGCGGAATACAATATCTATGCCCCATTTATTTCGTATTAAAGTGTAGCACAACTCTATAAACTTACATGAATCCAAGTTACCTTCAACTTCAATATTTCACTACTGTGAAAATCAAAATAAAATTTATTCATGTAGCAGGTTTATATGTACTAATAAATTTAAGCAAGTTATTAATCGTTCTAAAAAATATCCTATATATATTGGCATTCAAAGCATACATTTTTTCATCATAAACTTGAAGACCTTGCAGTGCATTAATTACACAATGTCTGTTTCTGCTTGTTGTCCTGTAATTAAAGCGGTGTATAAATTTTCCTACAACTAAAACATTTTAAAATTTTTTAATATTACACTAAATCGCCATCTATTGGGTAATAGTTTAAATATGTAACCACTATATTTTGGTTCGAATCTTTGCTAAATCCGAAATTGTAGGTATTTTCATTTTATGGTTTCACCATTATGCATCTGCATAAAGTTATGTGCTCGCAAAGCAGCGTTTGAATATTAGAGTTGCGTACGTTCCCTGCGTGAATGTCTATATTTTAGTGCTTATGGAATTTTATATGGACTATTTTAAAACGTTAATTAAAGAATAATTATATGTGTTTAACAATAATATATTTGGAAATTGTCGAGTACATAAAGTTAAGAAACATCAATAAATATGTAAAACCACATATAATTTAGAAGTATTTTATACATTAAAATTTTTATTGATTCCCAAGAAATAAATATATTGGACATACAGCTGTGTAGAAACTGTTGCCTAAGTACACATTAAATAATCTACCCTTAAATGCAAATATATTTTGTTCAAGTCACTTTAATCGTAAATTCCTGTCAACTAATGCATACGATGGTGTCGGAAATGTTATCTCTTGCAGTGTAGGTATTTTAAATATTATTTTTGACAGTAAGTACAATCACTAAACTTAAAAATATCTATTTTCTAATTTTTATTTAAGTAACAGAACTTGATATCCAAATAACTATGTATTATTTATCAAAGAGTTCTGAAAGTTTTTTCCAATCTTTAAATAATTTTTATTTTATATACAGGCTGATTGAGAAATAATGACAAATGCTTGTTTTTCTTATTATTAATAGTAGACCCAATACTAATTACAAAATTGTGAATGAATCGAAATGCCTCATATTAGTGTGAAAATGTCCTGAATTGAATAACTGATTTCACTGAAAGCGATATCATGATTATAGATGAGAGATTGCCGAGCATTCATTTTTATGGAATATTCATTTGTATTTTTCAGAGAATATTGCAGGCAAATTTTGAGGAAAAACATTTGTTTGCACCTTAATCTACGTACAGAATGTTAAATTAGCAAACAATTTCTATTATTTTTTTAATTATATCGAACTAACTGCTACAATCATATGCCGATATAATATATCCACCCGTGACGGCTATTTACAAAGGACATATTATGTCCTTTGTAAATAGCCGTCACGGGTGGAACCCGAACCCACGACCTTAGGGTTGTGAGCCAGGCCCTCAACCCGCGCGGCCATCACGCTATTTTATAATACTATTTTAATGAGCGAAACAATACATTTTTAGAACAGTGATTCTCAAATATTTTTCCATTTTAAATAAGAACTTTATTTTTTTTTATTCATTCAGTATTTTTTCTGAATTCAACGATATAACATTTATATATCCCTGAATGACAAAACGAAATAAGAAAATTCAATTATCAAATTTTTATTTAAATTTTTAAAATTTTGAAATTTATATTACGTATTTTATACATATTTTTCTACTAATCTTCTAGTTCTGAAAGTGGTTATAAATTAACCGAAACGTCAACATAATATCATGAGTTTTTGATTTGTTTTTGTCCGATTTTCGACAATCTTTTCCTCATTTACTTTATAATCAGATTTAAATTAAAATATGATAATATTCATTAGTATTTTTCTCACTTTTTTGTCATTCAGGGGTAAACAAATGTAATATCGTTGAATTAAAAAAATACTGATTCGATAAGTGCACATTTAAATCAAGTTGCACTGTATTTTGAGAACCACTGGTCTACAAAAAAAATTGTTTTGGTCATTAAAATAGTGTTATAAAATAGAAATTTCTTGCAGATTCAACCAACCTCGTAGCTTTTATAGTTCTCGAGATAGCAGTGGTGCACCACTTAAAAGAATATTCTCTAAAAATAAATGCCCAGGATTCTTTCATCACTAATCATGATAGATTTCAGTGAAATTGTTTATACAATTCAGGATACTTTTACATTAAAATAAGGCATTTCAGTTCATCCGCAATTTTGTAATGAACATTTGGTGTAATAATAATATTTAAAAACATCCATTTGTCCATATTTTCTATCAGCCTGTATATAAAATAAGAATTATTTAAAGATTAGAAAAAAGTTTCAGAACTCTTTGATAAATAATAAAGAATTATTTGGGTAAAAAGGTCTGTTCACTTCAATAAAAATTAACATCGTTTCAAGGGCAGTGTATTGTGTTCATATCAGATTATAATAAACAAAGGCTATTTATATTTATTTCTTTGTTTATTATAACCTGACAAATACAGCACATCGCTGTCGAGAAGTCGATATTTTTTATTGAAATAAACAGAACTTGTTAACCAAATAATTCTTCATTATTTAAAATAATTTTCTTTTTTCTTTAATTATATTGCAAATGTATGCATATAATAAGACTTCCATTTCTAATAAAAAAAAACAAAGACAAAATTAATTGTCTTTAAATGCTCACTAGGTGAAACTAGGTTTAATAATAAATATCAAAATAAACACTTGTCTAAGTCTCACAAAATTCAGCCTCCAAGTCAACTTATGAGGGCATCGTTAGAGGCTGGCCAGCACAGTTGGTAACCATAGACGCGTTTCGCTCTTATTAGAGCTCATCAGTATGGTACAACCTACTTCTTCACCTAGAACAAAGTTCACGTGAAGAAGCTGGTGACGAAGGACTGTGCCAGCAGAGAATAAGATCTCTAAAGAACGGTAAGATGACTTGAGAAGTTCTATCGAACCAGTAATGCCATCTACCGAAAAAAAACTAAAGCTACAAAATAGCAATTTAAATAAAAAACAACAAAGACAAAATTAATTGTCATTAAATGCTCAGTAGGTGAAACTAGGTTTAATAATAAATATCAAAATAAACACTTGTCTAAGTCTCACAAAATTCAGCTTCCAAGTCACCTTATGAGGGCATCGTCAGAGGCTGGCCAGCACAGTTGGTAACCATAGATGCGTTTCGCTCTTATTAGAGCTCATCAGTATGGTATAACCTACTTCTTCACCTAGAACAAAGTTCACGTGAAGAAGCTGGTGACGAAGGACTGTGCCAGCAGAGAATAAGATCTCTAAAGAACGGTAAGATGACATGAGAAGTTCTATCGAACCAGTAATGCCATCTACCGAAAAAAAACTAAAGCTACGAAATAGCAATTTAAATAAAAAACAACAAAGACAAAATTATTTGTCTTTAAATGCTCACTAGGTGAAACTAGGTTTAATAATAAATATCAAATAAACACTTGTCTAAGTCTCACAAAATTCAGCCTCTAAGTCACCTTCTGAGGGCATCGTCAGAGGCTGGCCAGCACAGTTGGTAACCATAGACGCGTTTCGCTCTTATTAGAGCTCATCAGTATGGTATAATCTACTTCTTCACCTAGAACAAAGTTCACGTGAAGAAGCTGGTGACGAAGGACTGTGCCAGCAGAGAATAAGATCTCTAAAGAACGGTAAGATGACATGAGACATGGAGGCTGAATTTTGTGAGACTTAGACAAGTGTTTATTTTGATATTTATTATTAAACCTAGTTTCACCTAGTGAGCATTTAAAGACAATTAATTTTGTCTTTGTTGTTTTTTATTTAAATTGCTATTTCGTAGCTTTTGTTTTTTTTTCGGTAGATGGCATTACTGGTTCGATAGAACTTCTCATGTCATCTTACCGTTCTTTAGAGATCTTATTCTCTGCTGGCACAGTCCTTCGTCACCAGCTTCTTCACGTGAACTTTGTTCTAGGTGAAGAAGTAGGTTATACCATACTGATGAGCTCTAATAAGAGCGAAACGCGTCAATGGTTACCAACTGTGCTGGCCAGCCTCTGACGATGCCCTCATAAGGTGACTTGGAGGCTGAATTTTGTGAGACTCAGACAAGTGTTTATTTTGATATTTATTATTAAACCTAGTTTCACCTAGTGAGCATTTAAAGACAATTAATTTTGTCTTTGTTGTTTTTAATTTAAATTGGTATTTCGTAGCTTTTTTTTTTTTTCGGTAGATGGCATTACTGGTTCGATAGGACTTCTCATGTCATCTTATCGTTCTTTAGAGATCTTATTCTCTGCTGGCACAGTCCTTCGTCACCAGCTTCTTCACGTGAACTTTGTTCTAGGTGAAGAAGTAGGTTGTACCATACTGATGAGCTCTAATAAGAGCGAAACGCGTCTATGGTTACCAACTGTGCTGGCCAGCCTCTGACGATGCCCTCATAAGGTGACTTGGAGGATGAATTTTGTGAGACTTAGACAAGTGTTTAGTTTGATATTTTATTAATAAAATATAGTTAATTTAAACAAAAATATATCATTTTTAAGTTCCCCTTAAAACTAAACATTTTATTATTATAAAAATCAGTCATATAGAAGCATTCAGCGTGAAACAACATTTTCTAGAAATGAAGGCATCGTTCATTGATAAAATACGTCGATGTTATTTTCAAAATACAGGGCATTGCGGTGTTTATGCAGCGAACAGATTACCACTTCGTGTTAATTTTCCCTGTGCAATTGTTGTTAACACCGATCCCGATACTCCTGGAATTTATTGGATAGCCTTTTTTATCGACCGTCAAGGCAATGGACTCTATTTTGATAGTTATGGCCGACAACCAATTATTAAAGAGCATCGAGATTTTTTAAGAAGAAACGCATAAAAGTGGACGTTTAACACTGTTACTTTACACAACCGCAGTCTGTGGTTACTATTGTTTAGTATATTTGTTATTTAGAATGAATGGATACTTGCACAAGGAGTTTTTGAAATTGTTTACCAATTATGATAGAAATGAAAATGACAGATTTATAAGATATATGTTTAATCACTATTTTAATAAATAATTATTATAAATTACTTGTTTCATTAAATTTTTTATAGATACACATAATAACAATATAGTACATGAAATATATTAATTTAATTTATTTTTTTTTACTCCGTACGGAATAGAATTGACCCTGTCTATTAACCTACGCTTCATAAATCTAATATTCAATGTTTTAGTTTCGAGTTTTGTTATAACACTATGATTCAAAGTACATCTTATATTGTTAGAACTTATTACGGGACTAATTTGATTATCATTTAAAATTAAATTTTTCATTGCATCAAAATTAATAACTTTTGAATTTTTAAAATTTAATTTAAACCCTTTTCCTTTACAAACTTCAAAAGTTTTATTATGTGACGGAGAATAAACTTTATAGGCATAATTCTTAGGACCTCCCGACACGAATTCTGTTATATAACTATTGTTACCGTAACAGGTCAATTCGCCAGTGCGGTTCCCCAAGAAATTCCAGTTGGTGGTTCATACTCTCCGGGTGAATGGCAGTATATAATTGAATCCGTGTCATAATACAAAACCCTATTTCCTAAAGGATGTAAAAATTCATGCAAGTGTAACCGAGCCTGGGCTGTTGTATAAGCTGCAATAACAACATTAACTGTTCTAAGCTGATCCATAGCCTCTGTTTCATGGGTCCAGTGTACGTACATCATCTGTTCACCAGCAGGGATAATTCTATTTACCTGCAGAGCAGGATTAGCTAATAATTCGTACAACTCTGCTGCGGATGAAACTGTCGAAGTACATGTTTTGTTTTCAGCTTCGGCGAATTTACCTACCAACATAAGAACAAAATATTTTTGAAATAAGATTTCTGTATTAAACATTTATCTTACCCCAGAAAGAATTTATCTTTAAATGTGCCAATGATCTCTTGCCGGATTTTTTTTTCAATTTGAGCAGAATCCAGTTGCACACCTTCGTTTTCATAATAACTTTTAATATAATCTCTTTTAGTTGCCTCATCAATACACTCTGCGGGATAACCAGATGCCTCTTGCTTTATTTTTAAAAATGTATTAATGTAATCAGCAAATAAACCCCCTGTTCTCGTATCTTTATCATAAATGGTCACTGCGTATTTCCATATTTCGTGCACATCATTATAACCTAGTGAAACCGGGCGGCGAACTTCATCAACTACCCACATATCGATAAATTGTCTTTCTTTGTCATTATGTGTACAGTCAGTTTGTTCCAATTTATCACAACACGTACGACACAAAACAAACATGAGTTTTCCATGCGCTCTTCTTGGTAGAACGGGGTGAAACAAATTCCCAGGAGGTAAAATAGTACATTTAATCAAACCTTCCACATGGTCTATATTATTATTTGGACATAATGTGTTACATTCTGCACCTACAAAAATTTGGGGATGGCCCACAGGATATTTGCCATATTTACACACATAAGGATATAAGGAACAGACGTCGACATATTTTATCAAACAAGTATTCCCTGTGCGTCCCGCAAAAAAGTGCATCGCGGGCTTGCAAAGGTAAATAATTTAAAATATGATGATTATTTAGCTCCGTTCGTAAATTTTTATTTTGACCCAGTAATTTTCTAAATTCACATTCCTACATAGATATGACTGTATACCCTCAATTTATAATTTTGTCTAATTTTTCCATAGTTCTTTGATATTGGTATTCCAAAGTTTTTTTTGAGGAATTAAAAACTTGTTTATTTCTATTTGTCCTATAGCATAATTGACAGCCGTGCCAAAAACAACCGAAAAATTTTAATACTAATTTATTTGGAGCATAATAGCCATCTACTTTAAATTTTTTATCAATTACAGCTTCAGCACCATGTCCAGCATGTTGAATTTGTATACCTCGCGACTTTTCTTCATTAATTAACCATTGTAAGGCTAATTTAGATTGATTATCTTTTAAACGGTAACCCCTTGCGGGGATTATAGCTATTGTATTTGGCTTTATAAATAACCGACGAAAAACTTTGTTACATGCTGAAGCAATGGTAACTGCTTCTATAAACAGATTCACTTTACAATCATGTACGAAAGTTTTAATAAATTGCTCGCAAGCACGACGTAATATGTCAACGTCCGATACGCAGTATTCGATTATTTCCGTCTCCATGCGAAATACAACATTTTCCTGTATACATATTATCTACATCGTAAAATTCGGGTCCCGGTTGTGGTCCTATATAGTTTTTATTTTGAATTGTGTTAAATAAATGGGGACAGTAACCTTCTTTTATTGAAGATGGTAAATCCATTGCTTTCGGTAAAGCAGATAATGGCATAGGAAGATATTTAATAGAATCTATGAATTTAGTGTTATTAATTTGTAGTACAAGAATTTTTGATTCATTTAATGTTAATTTAGGTTTAACTTGTCTTTCTTATACTAAAAACTTTAAAATAAACTAACAGTCGAACGCTTTAGCATTATGTGCAATACATATTATTGAGGAAAAAGAAGTACGGGGCAATAAAACATAAGAAAGAAAATGTTCAAGAGGTTCAACTTTAAAGATATGTTCCCGAATGCCGCAGGCAAAACATATTTGTTTTATACCTTCGTTGTCACAACACTCAGAGCACACTTGCTGCGCTACACACAAATTAACTTCATGTTCTAAATTATCACCAAGATGTTTCTCCTGACGAATCTCAAAATCATAATAAATAAATAAACTTTTGCTTTTTAATGTAGTTTTGTCCTGTAACATGTAACACAAATGTCCGGGATTTTTATAAGTTTCACAAAATTTACAGTACGTTTCACCGCACACATGCTGTCTATTTTTATTGTTATTGTATATCTTAAAACACTTTGTACACTTATGCACTTTTCTACAGACAAATTTTAAATGATTGTCGAAGCATATTTGTCCTCGAAACTTTCTTTTACACAGATCACAATAAATAAAATTCAAAGTAGGAAGGCATGCGGGAGAATATTTACAATAAGAACATATATTTGCACATTTATGACCACTTCTAATACTATACGGAACGTGACATTGTTCACAGAAATATCTACATGAAAATGCAGCAGTTAAACTTTTTACTACTGAATAATGATTTCGATAGTAAAGTAGATTTAATCTGGGGAGATTTGTTCCTCTTGCTCCATCAAATATTACTTCACCACGACTATTATATTCATATACACATATATTACAACCATTATAATATCTTTCAAATTCAGTAATTTCTGGAATACCTGCTCCATGATGATTTATAATTACTCCCGCTTTTATCACTAACGCGCGTGCTTTTGTACCTTAAAAATCATGTTTGTTCTTCACTATATTTATAAAACAAGCGTCTTTTCTTTGCCATGAATCTGCTACAACAAGCGCGCGCGGTAAACACAAATTATCTTTATTGTCTATTTCTATAATACCCGTTTTTTTACGACACAATTCTGCATAATTTAGCCCGTGTCCGCGTATTCTCCCTGAACCCGAGGGAGCTGATACTCTGGTTAATTCGATTATAAATTGTCCATCCGCAAACACGTTTTTATTACTCTGTAGAATAGATAGAATTGCATCCCATACAACATCCATATGTAATTGATGTGCACGACGAAAACTTAACCACACCGGCCCATTTTCCATTCGGGGTGTGTGAAATATAAATCCCACATAGTCATTTGGACTAACGTTTTTAATTACATGTTCAACAACATCTTGGAGGCCTTTCTGGAACCATGTAATAGGGTTATTTCCCTCTGGAGGATCTTCCACAGTGAAGGTGAAAGGTGATTCTTCTACCCGTTACATTAAATTTTTTTATATGTTTTTCAATTTCAGATATTAAAGTATATCGAGGACTAGCTGGTGTCGCTTCCGTATTTTCACCGCTACCCCCATCAATTTGCACTGCGTTATTAATAGTATTTTGACAAAAATTTAAAAAAGGCATTGTAATTTGCCTGCTCTGATAAAGAAGATTATACGAGATCTTCGCAAATGCTAAAGAAAGCGTTAAAATTTGCTTGATTATTCATAGCTATACAAAATACTAAACAGAACACGAACAGCGTCTACCTGACTGGTATTTTCCTTTGTCGGGGGATTCTTTTATATGTAGGTCGAAAATCTACGGCCTTTTGTTAAAATATATATACCTATGTTTGTTTTCATCCCCTCTCACTTATAAATGGTCTTTTATATTCTATAACATTAAAATTAACGTATTATTATAAATTCAATGCATGAAAGAAATTTTATTTAATCTATAACTGCAAAGGCATATTTCATCTAGATAAGGATATTGAAAAAGAAATTTTGTATTTTTAAATTATATATTTATTTTCTCTTAAAATAAATGTGTTGACACAACTTACATCTCTAAATAACTTATAATAATAATAATTAAATAATTCTATAATAAACATTCTCTTAAAACATTTTTTTGCATCACGTATATATTAGAGATGAAAAACTATCGGTAATTTCAACTATCGATTGTTCGATAGTGCTATCAGTAAACTATCGATATATCGATAGTACTATCGATAGTCAATTTAATTACTAAACGATAGTTTTAGTTACTAAACGATAGTTACTAAACGATAGTTACTAACCGATAGTTACTAAACGATAGTTACTAAGCGATAGTTACTAAACGATAGTTACTAAACGATAGTTACTAAACGATACTATCGATAGTTTTTTTTCTTTTAATTACTTATCGATAGTATTTTTTTATAAAAGTATAATTTTTTTTCAAAATTACAAAATCTTTGCCTATACAGAGTTTAAAATCAGTGATTATATTCGTTCCTTTTTCGAGAGAGAGGTAAAATAAAATGTATAATTTTTTAAATGTTACTCTCATCCCCTAAAATTTAAAACTTTTGATATTGCTCTATATTAAGGGATGTTTTCTAAATAATTCCTGTGAATATGGTTTTGTTACAGTTAATATTACCCGCTCTAAGGTATGTACAAATGGGAGAAATAGAAAATAAGAAAATATACAATAAATGTCAAAAATTTATTTCTTTAAAATTTAAACTTAATAACAAGATTTCAGAAGTAACAAATGTGAAAATAAAAATCAAATGCAAATATGTACTTCTATCCCTAGGTATATGCCATTTCTTACATTAATTTATACTTTTGTCGAGATCAAGGTATTATAAAAACTAGTTGCAATTCGAAACACCTTTTATATTAATTTAAATTTAGATCAAATAA
This sequence comes from Pterostichus niger, assembly GCA_947425015.1. Lineage (NCBI taxonomy): Eukaryota > Metazoa > Arthropoda > Insecta > Coleoptera > Carabidae > Pterostichus > Pterostichus niger. The sequence goes on along the minus strand of OX380352.1, from coordinate 12,323,640 downwards.
AAAAGAAATGTGGTGTTGTGATAGTATTTTTGGAGTTGTGATGCATACTGGATGAGTGGTAAGCGGAGACTGTCTTGCTTAGAAGAAAAAAATGGTGGATTTTAGGGTGAACAAAGAAGTTTGGAATGTAGGTACTTGAAAAACAGATGTTGTTAGGTTCGGAGAAAGCGGGTGAAGTTACAATAGCAGGTAGTGGAGAAACATGATACAGACTCTGTATTATTGAAGCGTTGCTCTAGCAAACGAAATCTGATTTGCGGTGTCAGTAGGAGAAAAACACAATTACTTATGTTTGACTATGAATGTAGAGAAATGACTTGCACTTTTAAATTTATTTATTTAGTTGTGTAGACAAAAGTTAAAATTATATACCAGATAGGATCAATGAGTTAAAATATTATAACTCAATGAAAAGGATATAGATTTATTAAATTTTGATAATAATTGAAAATATAATCAACATAAACAAATGCAGTAACTAGTGTTTAATTTAATTTACATTGAAAACTGTAGAAGTAACTGCTGTTTATTAAAATATTACATTTTAGAAAAGTTAAATAACAGAAACAATGAATAAATGTGATTGATGAAGAAATTTATTAATTATTATAAATAAAATTACTATATGATAGTTACTAAACAATAGTTACTAAACGATAATTACTAAACGATAGTTACTAAACGATAGTTACTAAACGATAGTTACTAAACGATAGTTACTAAACGATAGTTACTAAACGATAGTTACTAAACGATAGTTACTAAACGATAGTTACTAAACGATAGTTACTAAACGATAGTTACTAAACGATAATTACTAAACGATAGTTACTAAACGATAGTTACTAAACGATAGTTACTAAACGATAATTGCTAATCGATACTATCGATAGTTATTTTTTATTAATTACTTATCGATAGTACTTTATTTTTTAAAACTATCGATGTATCGATAGTACAATCGATAGTTTTTTCATCTCTAGTATATATATATATATATATATATATATATATATATATATATATATATATATAAACTTTTTGGTAATGCTAATCTATTTCTAATACTATAAATAACTACGTTTTGTACAAATTTTTTATATATACCACTAATATTACCTTACATTATATTGTTTTATTAATAAACTAATATAACTCTAGTTAATTAAATTTAAAATGTTCTCTTCACTTAAATACGTTTGCTGGCGCATTTAGAAATGTCTCCTTGTTTAAAAAAAAACCCATAATTGCACTAATGTCTACAATGTTTATAATAATTTTTTTAATTACATTCCCTACAAGCCTCACTGATACGTGCGGGATAGGGTTGGGGTCGACTTCTATAGCCAAGAAGGTACGGCGAACGCAAAACCCGTGGTTGTCGCTGCCCCTCGGACAAGATTTAGCCGCGCAGCCCCTTCCCCCACGAACAAATGCTCTTCCTTAAGCTGAGCAGGATCCAGCTCAGACTCGTTCTCCGTAAAATTAAACAGCTGTGCGTAAGGTTCGCGGTCTGAGTCCGAAGATGACGCAATGCATCTTGCTCGTTCCTGCTTCCTGCAAGGCTCACCCTCCTCTAGGTCCATAGTTGATGCTTCCGAAGAAATACTGTAAACGCATTTCCTCTGTCGGTGTTGTCGGCGTCGCTTAGTGGAAGTTCTTCCTTAGCCCCAAGTAAATCCGCCATTATTTTTTCAAAGTCTTCTTCTGTTACCTGGGGCTCCGGCGGTACTGGATGAACCTCCGCAGTGACTTCAAACGTTGATGTCGATTTTGCGGGCGTCTCGACTAGGATGTCATCCATGACTTCCATCAGCGGAACCAAATTTGACGCAGGTCTCACCATCTTCACATCCAATATACGAAATTTTTTTTTGAAATACTCGTAACTCCCGACGGCGAATAAGATTTTCACTGAACTGCGACATGATTTCTACCGAAAATCTACAAAACTGCACGAGCTATACAGAAGGAGAAGAAGTTCAAACTGTATAATGATGAAATTCTGTCCTACGTGCTTATATAAGACCCTGTTCGGTGGTGCTTAACAAAGGAGAACGTTTTCAATCAGGTACAAAATTTTTCACATAAACTAAAACAGATTTGAAGTGTCGGGGCGTTTCTCTTTTTGTAAATTACTAAAAACACAATTTATTTCAGTGCAATATAAAATATTGAGATAGATATATTTTCGTTAAAATCACCTTGACCAGCATTAAAGATTTCAGACATTAAGAATGTATTGTGTTAAAGATTTTCACACACACATAAAGCAAAGATGTCGGGGGCGTTTCTCATAGAAAATTAATTTTGCCTATTTTTTTAAAATTTCAATCTAAGTTACTTAACTAAAGAATGTATTGTATTAATGATTTCAAACAGATACGCCGCCCTAACAAAAGAATGTATTGTATTAATTAATGCACATGCACACCCGCACGTGTCGGTCGTCTGGTTCGCGCCGGGTGTCATATCTCACTACTGTCCTATCCATTTAACCACTTGGGCTTAATTAATTTCACTATTACAATTTTTTTTCTAGAATATTTAATTATGCATAACTATCAATTGATTTTAAATTATATTTTATTTCTATTGCTGTTTACAAATTTGCAATAAATGCATATTATAAACAAAATTACAATTACTTTTTAAATACTATATTTATAATTTAATTCCTCTCTCTTCGGCATATGGGCTGTACTTCTCTCTGTGTTCTCCTTTCGGGTCGAACTTCTCGGCGAGTTTATCGAACACGTCCATCTTGTTGTTGTACACGTATGTGAACACCTTGTCCGCCTTCTCTTTTTGCTCGTCGCTGCACTTCGAGCACTCGGTGGTCAGCGCGTCGGGCAACACTTCTACAATCATTTATTTCATTAATATAATGTATATTTTTATGAGGCATATCGTAAAATTTAATGTTTAGATGTTTGCTAATCTTTTTAAAATTAAGTTACGGGTATTGAGTACATTTTTTTACTTCACTGACCAGTATCGATACACATATCTTTTATTTTGTTTCGCAGTAGAATAACTTAAGAATGTGGTGAAATATTTGATATTTAAACTTTTAAGCCAAAAAATTAGGTTAAGGCGGATAACTACTATACTTGTCCAAATACCGAAAAATACTGTTTAGTTTTGAAATTAACTTGAAATTTTTGATTTTCGAAACAACAAGATATTGTTCAAAAGTTTAAGCTTGCCTACAACTTTGTCTAATGTCACTTTTTTAATTTTTGTCCACGATTTTTTCTTTTCTAAATTTAAAATTTACTTATATTGTATGTGTTATAACTTTAATATAACACAAACATTTTTAAAACTGTCATTGGGAAAAAATAGAGATCAATTTTCACCCAGAAAAATATAAACTGTTAACAATTATCATAATATTTATAGCAATTTTAATAAGAAAACAAAGCTGTTGTTCTACTCAAATAAATAGTGCATGCAATTACGTATATATATATATATATATATATATATATATATATATATATATATATATATATATATATATATATATATATATCACGCCTTTTACCCGTTACTGGGTGCAGCACTCCACCGTAGCAGATTTCGGTAAGTGATACATTTCTTCGCGTAAAGTGCGGTTATCAGCCATCAAATTATGGCCTCCAAAGAAGTTAGTGAAGGAGAAGCCATAAGGGTAAATTTAAATTGGTGGAAATTGTTTGTCGGCTGTGGGAATCGAACCCGGGTTCTTAAATTCACAAGGCGACTCGATACCACTGCGCCACTTAACCTATAATTACGTATATCTATTGTAATAATTAAATTTACTTAAATTAATGTTACGTTCAGTTATCTAAATGTCGTTATAAATGAGAAATAACTTACTTTTTAACTCGTTGGCATCTGGCGTGCAGCCTTCGTCATCGAGCAGGCACTGGACATACTTTGTGAACAGTCGTTCGTTTCGGAGAATCTGGTCGACGTCCACGGCGTCGTATTTCGTCGTGTACTTGTTCTCTTGCGGGGCCGGCGCACCAGACGCCGTTACCACCACTGCTACCAACATTACAAACTCACAGCGATACATTGTTGATTTATTTGCAGATTACTTATTTCTTACTGGTGAATCGAGATAATTAATGTGTTAAATTTGGTAGCAGATATTTATATGAAAAAAGTATGTTAAAAATGGGGAATAATACTCATAAATTTGGCAAATACAATGATGTATTTCAACAATTATTCATGTATACATATTTTGTCTCACATTCACAAATTTATTTAATTACTATTTTTTGTGTTAATCATGAGATTCTTTGATTTCGTAACAAAAATAAATTACTTTCGAAGATAATAGATATATTGATACACATCTGAAACGGTAATCTTGCAAACTGTTAATAAAATAGATATAGAAAAATTGGTGATTCGATAAAAATTCGATCCAAGAATGATCAGATCAGATTCGAAATTTTAGAATAAAAATCTGACAGATATGTATTCTCATATAGAATATAGCTAGGTATTTGTTTAAATTTTCAAAAGATATTACAAAATAAACACAAACTGGGAATCATTCAGGGACATAATAGAAGAGAACATCAGTCTAAAGCTCCCACTAAAGACTCCCTCAGACATAGACGAAGCTGTAGAACACTTGAATCAAACAATACAAACAGCAGCCTGGCAATCAACCCCATTGAAAAATAATAGAAACATCGGAACACCAAACTATCCCGACACGATCAAACAAAAAATAAAAGACAAAAGAAAACTCCGACGGAGGTGGCACCAAACCCGATCACCATTAGACAAAACTGCTCTCAATCAAGCAACAAGAGAATTAAAGAAAATATTAACAGAATGGAATAACAGCAACACCCAAAAATACCTCTCACAACTCACTGCAACCCAGCTAACAGAATACTCCTTGTGAAAAGTAACAAAATCATTAAAACGTCCAAAACAAACGACTCCACCAATACGAAAACAAGATAACATCTGGGCCAAAAGCAATGAAGAGAAAGCCGATGTATTCGCAGCCCACCTCGAAGAAGTCTTTACACCATTCCCACGCCAAACCACAATCGAGGAAGAACAAGAAATACTTCAATTCCTACACTCACCCAACCAACTACTTCCCCCCATAAAAAATATAAGCTTAGGCGAAGTCGAAGCAACAATACAACGTGAATTGCACGCTAAAAAGGCTCCTGGTTATGATCTGATCACAGGGAAAATATTAAAAGAACTTTCAGGCAAAGCCATAAAACTTATCACGTTTATATTTAACGCAACACTTAGATTAAGCCACTTTCCTACCCAATGGAAAATCGCACAAATAATACCCATCTTAAAACCTGGGAAACCATGTAACCTAGCCTCCTCCTACCGACCGATCAGTCTATTACCCATTCTATCAAAAGTCCTAGAGAAGATACTACTAAAAAGGATTAACCCTTTCCTAATCGAAAAGAACCTCATCCCTGATCACCAATACGGTTTTAGACAAAAACACTCGACAACGGAACAAATTCACAAAGTCGTCAACACAATTAATGAAGCACTCGAAACAAAAAGATACTGCTCAGCAGTATTCCTGGACATATCGCAGGCGTTTGATAAAGTGTGGCATGAAGGCCTACTATATAAATTAAAAATAATGCTGCCAAACAATATATTCCAACTTCTCCACTCATACCTCACAGACATATATTTCCAGGTAAAGTACAAAGATGAAATTACCTCACTTCATCCCATGAAATCAGGAGTGCCACAGGGCAGCGTCCTTGGTCCTGTACTGTATACGCTATATACAAACAACCTGCCAATATCCCCCCACACAGAAACTTCAACATACGCAGACGACACAGCAATACTAGCTACTGACGAAGATCCGGGAACAGCATCCTCAAAACTACAAGAACACCTCAACGAAGTGCAAGAATGGCTCCACAAATGGAGAATTAAAGCGAATGAAAACAAATCCGTCCACGTCACATTCACTATGAGACGAGCAACATGTCCACAAGTATACCTCAACAACAACCCCATACCACAAGCCGATGTCGCCAAATACCTCGGTATGCATCTCGAAAGACGTCTTACATGGAAACAGCACTTAAGAGCCAAAGCTAAACAACTAAACATGAAATTAAAACAACATTACTGGCTAATTGGCTACAATTCAAATCTATCACTGGAAAATAAATTACTAATATATAAAACGATACTAAAACCCATATGGAGGTATGGAATACAACTATGGGCAACTGCAAGCAATTCAAACATACAAATCATACAGAGATTTCAATCTAAAGCACTAAGACTTATAACAAAATCACCCTAGTACATACAAAACCAAGCACTACATCATGACCTGAACATAAAGACAGTAAGAGAAGAAGCAAAGATAGCCTCTGAAAAATACATACAACGACTAGAAAATCATCCAAATTACAGAGCAGTAAATCTACTTGACAACAGCCAAGAAACGAGAAGACTAAAAAGACACAAACCACTGGAAATACCACTCAGATTCGCATAAAACCTACCTAGTAAACACCGTCGGGGAATTTGCCACTGGGTAATAACCCCTCATGTTATGTAATGTTAAACCATTTACTTATTGTTTAATATAGACAGATTGTAAATTTACACTTAACAATAAAAAAAAAAGTATTTATATGTTAAAAACTGTTAAAAGTGGGCAACACATCACTCATATTATTATCACTGTAATGTAATGTATTCAATTATGTGCATATTTTTATTTTCACCTTGTCAATTAATTATTTTTATATTTTAGACTGTTAATTTGTTAGTTTTGCTTTTGTTTTCAAGAGTATTTATTTTGTAATATCTTTTGAAAACAAAAGCAAAACTAACAAATTAACAGTCTAAAATATAAAAATAATTAATTGACAAGGTGAAAATAAAAATATGCACATAATTGAATACATTACATTACAGTGATAATAATATGAGTGATGTGTTGCCCACTTTTAACAGTTTTTAACATATAAATACTTTTTTTTTTTTATTGTTAAGTGTAAATTTACAATCTGTCTATATTAAACAATAAGTAAATGGTTTAACATTACATAACATGAGGGGTTATTACCCAGTGGCAAATTCCCCGACGGTGTTTACTAGGTAGGTTTTATGCGAATCTGAGTGGTATTTCCAGTGGTTTGTGTCTTTTTAGTCTTCTCGTTTCTTGGCTGTTGTCAAGTAGATTTACTGCTCTGTAATTTGGATGATTTTCTAGTCGTTGTATGTATTTTTCAGAGGCTATCTTTGCTTCTTCTCTTACTGTCTTTATGTTCAGGTCATGATGTAGTGCTTGGTTTTGTATGTACTAGGGTGATTTTGTTATAAGTCTTAGTGCTCTAGATTGAAATCTCTGTATGATTTGTATGTTTGAATTGCTTGCAGTTGCCCATAGTTGTATTCCATACCTCCATATGGGTTTTAGTATCGTTTTATATATTAGTAATTTATTTTCCAGTGATAGATTTGAATTGTAGCCAATTAGCCAGTAATGTTGTTTTAATTTCATGTTTAGTTGTTTAGCTTTGGCTCTTAAGTGCTGTTTCCATGTAAGACGTCTTTCGAGATGTATACCGAGGTATTTGGCGACATCGGCTTGTGGTATGGGGTTGTTGTTGAGGTATACTTGTGGACATGTTGCTCGTCTCATAGTGAATGTGACGTGGACGGATTTGTTTTCATTCGCTTTAATTCTCCATTTGTGGAGCCATTCTTGCACTTCGTTGAGGTGTTCTTGTAGTTTTGAGGATGCTGTTCCCGGATCTTCGTCAGTAGCTAGTATTGCTGTGTCGTCTGCGTATGTTGAAGTTTCTGTGTGGGGGAATATTGGCAGGTTGTTTGTATATAGCGTATACAGTACAGGACCAAGGACGCTGCCCTGTGGCACTCCTGATTTCATGGGATGAAGTGAGGTAATTTCATCTTTGTACTTTACCTGGAAATATATGTCTGTGAGGTATGAGTGGAGAAGTTGGAATATATTGTTTGGCAGCATTATTTTTAATTTATATAGTAGGCCTTCATGCCACACTTTATCAAACGCCTGCGATATGTCCAGGAATACTGCTGAGCAGTATCTTTTTGTTTCGAGTGCTTCATTAATTGTGTTGACGACTTTGTGAATTTGTTCCGTTGTCGAGTGTTTTTGTCTAAAACCGTATTGGTGATCAGGGATGAGGTTCTTTTCGATTAGGAAAGGGTTAATCCTTTTTAGTAGTATCTTCTCTAGGACTTTTGATAGAATGGGTAATAGACTGATCGGTCGGTAGGAGGAGGCTAGGTTACATGGTTTCCCAGGTTTTAAGATGGGTATTATTTGTGCGATTTTCCATTGGGTAGGAAAGTGGCTTAATCTAAGTGTTGCGTTAAATATAAACGTGATAAGTTTTATGGCTTTGCCTGAAAGTTCTTTTAATATTTTCCCTGTGATCAGATCATAACCAGGAGCCTTTTTAGCGTGCAATTCACGTTGTATTGTTGCTTCGACTTCGCCTAAGCTTATATTTTTTATGGGGGGAAGTAGTTGGTTGGGTGAGTGTAGGAATTGAAGTATTTCTTGTTCTTCCTCGATTGTGGTTTGGCGTGGGAATGGTGTAAAGACTTCTTCGAGGTGGGCTGCGAATACATCGGCTTTCTCTTCATTGCTTTTGGCCCAGATGTTATCTTGTTTTCGTATTGGTGGAGTCGTTTGTTTTGGACGTTTTAATGATTTTGTTACTTTTCACAAGGAGTATTCTGTTAGCTGGGTTGCAGTGAGTTGTGAGAGGTATTTTTGGGTGTTGCTGTTATTCCATTCTGTTAATATTTTCTTTAATTCTCTTGTTGCTTGATTGAGAGCAGTTTTGTCTAATAATGATCGGGTTTGGTGCCACCTCCGTCGGAGTTTTCTTTTGTCTTTTATTTTTTGTTTGATCGTGTCGGGATAGTTTGGTGTTCCGATGTTTCTATTATTTTTCAATGGGGTTGATTGCCAGGCTGCTGTTTGTATTGTTTGATTCAAGTGTTCTACAGCTTCGTCTATGTCTGAGGGAGTCTTTAGTGGGAGCTTTAGATTGATGTTCTCTTCTATTATGTCCCTGAATGATTCCCAGTTTGTGTGCTTGTTGTGTAGTATTGGATTTGTAGGTGAAGGGATAGCCACTGTGTTGAGGGTAATGATAATTGGCGTGTGATCTGAGGAAAGATCTAAGCTTGTTTCAGCGTGTATGTAACCTTGAGCGATATTTTTTGTAACACAAAAGTCTAGTAGATCCGGGATTTTATTAGTATCTGTGGGCCAGTATGTTGGTTCACCTGTAGAAGTATGCGCAAGGTTTTGGCTGTTAATTGCTTTCAATAGTTCTCGGCCGCGGGTTGTGACAAGCCTGGATCCCCAGTTTATGTGTTTGGCATTATGGTCACCACCGGCTAGAAATCGATTGCCAAGCGTGTTAAAGAATTCCTGAAAGTCTTCTTGCCTAATATTATGTCTTGGTGGACAGTAGACTGCTGATAGAGTGAGAGGTCCCGTCCAGTCTTCTACTACTAGACTCGTGGCTTGTAGGTGGTTCATGCAGTATTCGGGTAGCTCGTAATGTTTTATGGTGTTTTTTATAATAATGGCGGTTCCCCCGTGCGCAGTTCCGTCTGGGTGTCTTGAGTTGTCGATGGTGTATTGTGGGATTTTGCAGAATGATTGATTGGTAAAATGAGTTTCTGCTGCAAGCATTATGTGTATTTGGTTTATATTTATGTAGGACTTTATCTCTTGGCTATGTTGAGCCAAGCCATTAACGTTCCAGAGAGCTATCTTCAGGTTTCGAGCCATTACTTCAGTTTTTCAATTAGAGCTGTGATTAAGTTTAGTAGAGTGTCCATTTTGTTCATCATACTTATAATTAGTTGTTCTGTTTTGTTGTTCTGTGTAGTTTGTGGTTGCCTATTAACTGGTGCGAATGATGGGGTATCTGTTTGTGTTACTTGGGCGTATGTGTATTCAGGGGTTGTAGCGGTGGTTGTAGTTGTATTCTTCTCTAGAGTCTGATATGGTTCTGGGAGTGTTCTGTACCGTTCTCTTGGTGGGGGGTATTTTCTTATTAAGATTTCTTTGTATACTTCGCATCCCTTGTAGTTTGCCGGGTGATTCTTCTCGATTTATTGTCCTTGGTGCATTCCGTTGTGTGGTGGTCTTTTCCGCATTTTACGCACCGTGGCTGTCGCGTGCAGTAGGTCTTGGTGTGGCCGAAGGTTTGACACCTTGCGCATTGAGGTAGTTCTCGTTTCGGGTTTGGGGGTTCTATTTGTACTTTTGTGTATTGCAAGAAGTTTATTTGATATATTTCTTTATTGTTTGTGTTTTGTGCTAATTCTACAAAGAATAGAGGAAGTGGTTTATTTGTAATTTTTTGTTTTATGTTGTTAATGTTAAGTACTACATGTCCCTTTTGTTCGATTTCAGTTTTTAGTTCGGATACATTAGTAGTGTGGTGTAGGTTTCTGATAACTACGCGATATCTTCTGTTTTCTTTGAGTTGGTATGTGTGGTACATGATGCACTCTTCGTTTAGTGTTTTAACGATTTTTCTGTAGCTTTCTATATCTTTTACCTGTAGTTTTACTTGGTTGTTGTTGATTGATTTAGTGAAGTATTTATCCTGGATTGAGTTTTTAATTATTATTGTTAGGGGTTTGACATCTGTGACACCCGGTATGAAGATTGGTGGTGGTTTATGTTCTTTAGATGAGGAGGTTTGTTGTGTGGTTGTGATTGTGTCATTTTCATTACCTGATAGGACTTCATATTGGTTCTTCGTTTGGATTGACGTATCTGTTCTGGATCGAACATTTTTGGTGTTTGCATTGTTTGCATTTTCTGCCGTTCTTTTTGTTGTTGTTTTCCTTGGATTAGGTTGTTGCCAGGCTGGAGGGTTCATGTTCTGCGCTTGGGCCAACTGGCCCAATGCAGGGCTGATGGTTTCACTTTTTAGTTTTAATTGTTTATGGATGAATGAATAATAATAATTATTATTATGAATGATGATTGTTATGTTATGTGCACTTATCACTAATTACTAGTTAGTTATTGGGTTATATCACTGCTCAGGGAGCTCACTATAAACACGATCGTTCGCTAACGCGGACGGGCGAAGCCTAGATATAAATACTTGCTATCAAATTTTAAAAATCAAAACAATTGTTTCATCATCAAGCAAATAAAATTGTTCCTCTGTGTTGCCAAATACAATGTACAGATATGTGTATAACAACAAGAAGTACGTGTTCAACAAACTCGCGAAGAAGTTCGATCTGAAAAGAAAGTATAGAGAGAAATTTACTTATTAAATATGTATTATCTCTTCTTTAATGACATTCTTTCACAGATTTGCATTATGATACAGATTTTCATTGTGACACGGTCAAATACACCAATAGGAGCACAATATTTACTTATTATTTTATTATCTATATTTATTTTAATTTATTTTAGTTATAAATTTAAATATTTAACATTTTAGTGTTTATATATATTGTACTGCAAACAAACACGATTAAAATATAGTATAATTAAAAATACCACTACTTCCGCAATTTTATGACCTCATAATCTAATATTAGAACTTGAAACAATGATATCTCGCGTAATGTACAAAATTTTCACACCAGAATTGAAATGATAGTATTATAATTACTTAAATATTCAAATAAAAAGATAATACAAAAGAGGTTAGCAGTCTATTAAAATAATCGAGATTCCATGCTGGCCTCGTCTCGGTCTCGACTTTGAATTTTAATTTCTAGGCATGTGAGATAAATTTTGTAAATTGATTTAAATATTAGAGGAATCTGCATATATGTTAAGGTGTCAATAGTTGTTAAATATTTTTGCAAATTTTCAAAGTCCGCACATTCCATTTTGATACCGGTGAACGACTGTATCAGTTCCGCATTAAAAATTGGCAAATTTTATATTTTTGTTATATTGCTTGCAGATTATAAGATGTATGATAAAATAAAACATAACAAATATACCTCATCGATGCAAAATTGAGAATACATACATAAACTTATAATCAGAAAGGCTTGTAAATAAAGTTATTTTCATATCAGGATATGTAAAAAAGCATCTACAACTCTGATAGTGCATGCATGTATTTTGTTCAATTGAAGCGTTTACATGATTAGAAAATACATGAGAACTGCTATTCTAAAGTCAAAATTACATATATATTTCTAGTATCATATTCCTAGATAAGATCACCCAAGACCAGATTTCTCATTGTATTTTTTATTGTCTAAAAAATACAAATCATACGACGGATGAGTTGCTTTCCAGATTATGTTTAATTTACTGCTGTAAAATCCGAAGATTCAAAATTTTTTAATTTTACGATTATTTGTTTTTTTTTTGTTATTGTTCTTTTAACAATTTTTTATAGTCTTTTATGATTTGATTATGGAATCAACTCTTATTCTTGAAGCGTCGTCGTTTATGTATTAATTATTTTATTTTTCTTAATTAAAGTCAGGTAAAAGTAAAGGTTTTGTACACATATCCTAACTAAAAAAGTTTTTTTTGTTGATAAAATGGAATAAATTAATTTAGTGTATCCATATAATAAAATTGTAAGTAAAATTTTATATTTTTAAATTGTCTTATTTAATTTAATTTTTTATTGTTTTGAAATATGACATAGATATATTATCTATGATTTGAAATATATATTTTATTTTCATGTTTGTATAATTTTAAAACGCGCGCCAATACCCCTTCCACTATTTTATATAGTTTTGTCAGGATTGCTTATGATTGGTTAGATCTACATTTTCGTCAGAATCACAAGAAACCCTACATGCACGATAAAATCTTCTCGTAAGTTTGACTTCAGGCCGTGTGTTTCACCTTAACTAAGCACAAGATTCAAATCTCCTTTCTTAAATATTAAAAATACATAAATTTATAATAACACAATTTTGAGCTATAACCAGCTTTTTTATTATTTCGCCAGCTTTTATAAAACACTGCTCCAGCTGCTTCATTCCGTGTTTGTTAACACTGTTGTTTGACGCTCTTTGTGGTTGCTTTTATTAAATACCTATAAGTATTGGTAAATGTAAGTATTATCATTAAATAACCCAAGACGGATCGAATGTTATCAGTGGTATACCTTAGCTATTTTTAAAGACAAGTAAATTCAATTCAAAATCAATATTTATAAAAATATGAAACAATAAATTTGGTGCAGTGATGTCAGTGTCTCAACTTTTGTAAACATGTCGTCAGTTTGATGTGTCGGTTGGCCAATCAGAATTATAATAAAATACGTCCTATACAACCATACTATAATCTCTTATCGAACAGAATTAAGTGACCAGTGGAAAAATTGCACAATCATATGTACTTCGTTTTTCTAAGATATTAGTGTGGAGAAGATAGGTACATTTGACCTTGTTCTCTAATTGGTTAAAATTATGCTTGATTAATTAAAAAATCATTTTTCTACGATCACGCAAAAAGTAGGTGAATATTAAACAATTATTTCTACAAATAGTGACACTATATTGCACTGAATACAATAACAATTTTATTGCACTTTATAACATAATTAACAATACATATTAATTCAAACTGTTGATGTTAAAAGTAATAGTACAGTTATTGCAATTTTTAACATTAAAACGTTGTATTGGATATTTTTTTTTTAATATTCTTCATTGCTAGTACATTTCATTCTTTTTCCGTATCATCAACAACCAATTCTTTTTGGAAAATTTGCTTCGCAGTACCTATTTTGTTTCCAACTGATACCTCTACATATTCTTCTGCAACACTCGACAAACTTAAAATTGCTGTATTTGCTATCCAAAACTTCACTAGGAGTATAAAAATCTTCATCTTCACACATTTTTGACACACGTGCACTTATATTTTTCACAACGTTTATAAAATTTGTTTGTTATAGTTAACAAAAAGTATGTGGCAACTAACGTCTAGAAAGATAATTTATATGGAAACAATTATTAACAATTTTTTAATTTCTGTTACAGGTTGGACGAGTGAGATGATTTTATACAAAATGGACATCCCAGTTGACATACTAGATAAACTAAAATGTAGCATCTGTGATTTATACCTGTCTCGGAGTCCCGTGTACTTACAACATAACGGAGCTACGGTCTGTGGTCGGTGCTACACTTCCAAGCGTCCAGCCACTAGAAATACTCAGTACGAAGCAACAGCAAAGCTGCTCAAATATCCGTGTGAACCGGGAATTGGGCTGTCCCGAGACGGTGCCCTTTGTACAGGAAGCAGAAGTGATCGCGCACGAGGAGGTGTGCGAGTACCGCCAGTATGTCTGCCCGGTGATCGGCTCCGTACACTGCAACTGCAACCCCAGAGCGGCCATGTTGGCGTACTGCCGCAACCAGCACCCGAACAGTGTGCTCGAGAACCCCTGCATTCTCAGCCACGACATCACCAAGGCAAGTCTGCATAATTACATCATCTCTGCCTTTCATCTCCTGTTCTTGCTGCACACAAAGGTTTGCGTGATAACAGGGAAAGTCTTCCACGCAGTTCGGTTACCGGGCGCGTCTATGGACGCTGCGAACTTTTATTTTATTTTGAATATCAAGCGTGGTATTGAAAAAATGACAAAAAAAGGACAAGTGGCGCCTCAAGAGTTCCTGTTGATCCAGGAGGACATTTCATTAGTCCTATATATAAACTGTCTTCTGGACGTGCTGGGCGGTTTCACCGACACCACGTTCATCGTGACGGTGAAGCAGAGGGTGAGCGACGCGGTTGGTCAGCCGGCGATGGTGTTGGAGAAGTGTGGGAGGTGCAAAAGCGGAGGTGACGGTGTTCCTGTACTGCGACAAGAATGGTTGGCGATGTAAGCGCTGCATTCCCGCTAGGCGAGCCTGCACCCAGGACTGCGCGTACACCGACATTGACAAAAGTGCAGGAAACATGAGCTATACTTCTGCCGGCGGCGCACCACGTGTTTCATATGTGATGCGGCCGTGTCTCAAGGTTCGTTGTCCGCGCATTACGGCTCTGCGCACCAAGACATCACCCATGAAGCTGGGCCCACGTGGTGGGTAACTGAGACTGGTTCTCAAAGCAAGGTCTGTCTCGTGTCTAGTGTTGCAGGCACCGCGGTGTGCTGGTATTCTCTGAGCAAATCACAATTTTCATTCAACGTGCACACCTCAATATCAAGTGGGCGGCTGAGTTAGTTTCGGGGCTCGGTGCAGGTCACTGACCCCGCCACCGGACAAGCGCGTACTTCCTCGCCTATTATAGTGTACAATGATACGTTTGATTGGCGCATCGTAATTAAAAAAGACGAGTTTTCCTCGTGGAATGTTGTGTTTGATGTTTGTGTAAAAATCACAAAGATATAAGTTACCCTCATTCGTATCTTCAGCTTATAAATAAATAAAGTAAAATTTACTAACCAATAGGCTCACCATTCCTAAATTATTTAGTTAGAAGAGAAATTCGATTAAATGACCATGAAATAATAGTTATTTATGCACCAAGGGCATTATGTAGATTATATATATATATATATATATAAGTTATAGTGTTCCACTCATCACCAAACTGCTGACATAGACACCTTCCCCCGAACGTGACATTAGTAATATGTAAAGTTATATAGTATGTAGATGTAATAATGTTAGCCAGTTCAGATTCAGACTTAGAAGTAGAAACACATGTAATTGTAATACTTCAATAAATCTTTTTTTAAAAACTAAGTTGGTGGTTTGAGAAAGTTAAGTGGCGCAGTCCTGGTAGGATAGTCAATACAAATTAACGAATATAATTTGTTTCACATTGTGATTAAATTGGCTATCGAACAAGAAAAAAGAAAAAAGAAAAATCAAAACCTTTCCGAACCACACCAACCAGAGCAACTCGAGACTACAGCAGAAGCCAAGATTCGACATCCGTAACCATCTGAACGAACATCAGAGAACTTCGGCCGTCATTCTTAACCCCGTGGACGACTTCAGGGCACATGAAGTGGACACTAATATTTCTGTAAGTCATACATGTCATTTAGAGACACTATTTTTATTAATTCTGAGTCAAGCTCAAATTCAGAATCTGAACCAGATCTTGAAGATTTTATTGAAACTAATTTAAATACAAATTTTATTATAAGACAACCCCAATTTACAATGGCAGTGCCAGTTCTAAAAAAAGAATACCTTGATATGCTGCCTGAATTTCATGGCGAACGTGAATTATTACCTCGTTTTATTGATATTTGCGAGAAACTTGTAAACAAATTTTATATTGTCGCCGACCCAACAGATTTCCAAAATGAATATCTGATGAATAGTATAATAACAAAAATTAAGGGCGACGCTGCAATTAATATTGCAAGTTGTACAGTCAAAACATGGGACGATTTGAAAGATGCATTATTGAACGCGTTCGCAGATAAACGCGATTGGTTTACATTAAATATTGAAATGACCGATCTTAAGCAAAATTCAAATGAAACTGTTTTCGATTTTTACGGAAGATTGCAGCACATTTTAAATTTACAAATTTCTTATATTTCAACTCATGCTACAGCTGCCGTAGCTCTTGTCATGAATGATTATTTCCAAAACTATGCTCTACGCATATTGCTACGCGGTTTGAAGGAACCTATCGGTCAGCTTATGAGAGCAAAAAATCCTTCAGATTTAAATTCCGCGCTAGGCATGTTAGCGAACGACTTTCAATTTGAACATATCTCCAAACCATCTAAGAGCATTAACTCAAACAATTTCAAACCAAATCACAAACCACCTACACACAACATAAAGCATTTCTCTCCTAGACCAACATATTATACAAATCCTTTTCCTAATAATTCCAACCCATATAACAGAGCTCCAGTACGTCCTAATAATCAACAAATGATTACACCACGAAATAATATTCCACACAATAACCAAGGCCCATCTACCAGCCAAAATTATCCAAAACCTACTCCAATGAGTATTTCCACCCGAAACACTCAACAATCCCGTTCTCAACCGAATCCGTTTCACCAGAGACAAAATCAGTTTGGACAAAGGCCCTTCGGACAAAACCAATTCAGATCAAATTTACCTAAGTACGTAGCAGAAGAACTATTTAATATTGAAGACATAGAACAAGCTAATAATTTAGAAAATTATGATTGTGACGAACAAGAACAACTTACTGACCAAAACGAAATAAATAACGATAATATTCCTGATCAATCCGCTAACTGTTTTTTAGGAGAAACAGCCTCGGACATCGACCCTTTCCAACAATCGAACTATTAAATCTTACTAACCACCAAAGCAAACTTCCTTTCATTATAACCCCCGAGCATAATTTAAAAATTCTCGTTGACACTGGAAGTACTAAATCCTTCATTAAACCAGACATAGCACATAAATATTACAAGAATTCCATTCGCAATGACCCGTTTCAAATTACCACTGCTCACGGCACGTCCACTGAGCTACACAGTACAAGAGTTCCCATTTCAAAGATATTTAATAACAAAGATAAGAAATTGTCACATCTTAAGTATCATCTTTTTAACTTTCATGAACAATTCGACTTACTTTTAGGCATGGATAATCTAAAATTATTAAAAATTCTAATTGATACACATAACGATTTAATTATAACACCCAATGCAAAAATCAAAATTCAATTTCATAAATCATTAAATGATTCTAATGTAAATAATATATCAGTTATAAATAAGAATATTGTAGAACCAAATTCTGAAAAGATTATTAAAATTAAAGTTGATATAAAACAAGGAACTGTATTAATACCCCAAATAAAAACGACACATTTGAGAATACCAGAGTGCATTACGGTCGCAGATAACTACCACGCATTATGTTCAATCGTTAACACTTCTGACCAGGCAATAAATTTTAATCTCTTAAAACCAATTATCGCAGAAAAAATTGATAATTATGAAACTTATACCGGTCCAAATTTAAACATGACACACGTTGAGAAAACTAATTTTGATTTTTCGAAAATAAGAACAGCACATATGAACTCTGAAGAACGAAATGCTGTGTTAAATTTACTTAAAGACTATCCCGACATATTTTATTCTGATGATCAAAAATTGACTCTTACCAACCAAATAAAACACAGTATTAAAACTCAAGATGAAATTCCAATTTACACCAAATCATATCGATACCCCAACGTACATAGGGAAGAAGTAAGAAATCAGGTAAACAAAATGTTAGAACAAAACATCATCAAGCCTTCCAACTCCCCGTGGTCCTCCCCTATTTGGGTAGTTCCCAAAAAGATTGATGCATCCGGTAAAAGAAAATGGCGCATAGTCATAGACTACCGAAAATTAAACGAAAAGACCATAGGTGACAAATACCCACTTCCAAACATTACTGACCTCTTAGACAAACTCGGACGTTGTCAATATTTCACTACACTCGACTTGGCATCGGGCTTCCATCAAATAGAAATGGACAAACAAGACATACCTAAAACTGCATTTAATACTGAAGACGGACACTACGAATTCTTGCGAATGCCGTTTGGTCTAAAAAACGCACCAGCGACATTTCAGCGAGTTATGGACAACATTTTACGCGGACTTACACACGACAAATGCCTCGTTTACCTCGACGACATAATTGTGTTTAGCACTAGCCTTCAAGAACATTTGCTTAACTTAAAATTAGTATTCGATCGACTTAGAAAATCTAATTTCAAAATTCAAGTTGACAAGTCGGAATTTTTAAAAAAAGAAGTAGCTTATCTCGGTCACATCGTTACACCCGAAGGCGTGAGACCGAATCCAGATAAAATATCAGCCATCTTAAATTATCCTATACCGAAAACTAGTAAACAAATTAAAGGTTTTTTGGGACTTTTAGGCTATTATCGGAAGTTTATTAAAGACTTTGCAAAATTAACCAAACCTCTCACAAAGTGCTTAAAAAAGGACGCAATTATTGACATAAACAACCCTGAATACAGACAATGTTTTGAACTTTGCAAAAATTTACTGACTAATGAACCCTTACTCCAATACCCAGATTTCGAGAAAGAATTTAATCTGACGACTGACGCAAGCAACGTAGCGTTAGGTGCCGTGTTATCACAAGGCAGCCTTGGCAATGACCTTCCTGTAGCTTACGCCAGCAGAACACTCAACGAGACCGAGACAAACTACTCAACAATAGAAAAAGAACTTTTAGCTATTGTTTGGGCGACCCAATACTTCAGACCATACCTTTTCGGACGCAAATTCAAAATTTACACAGACCATAGACCGTTACAATGGCTAATGTCACTAAAACAGTGTAGTCAAAAACTAATTCGGTGGCGCCTCAAACTTGAGGAGTACGATTATGAAATAGTATATAAAAAAGGCAAACTCAACACCAATGCCGATGCACTTAGCCGCATCCCACCAAAAGACGACGACGTAACCCAAAACACACCAAAAATTTTCGATAACGATTCACCTTTAATTATATATCAGGATTACTTAAATAATAAAAATCAAAATTCTAAAAATATCATTATAGAAGTAACAGGTGATTTATTTAATGCACCACCAGATTCTAGTCTAGCTCATTGTGTAAGTAAAGACTTACAAATGAAATCTGGAATAGCAGAAAAATTCAAAATTAAATTTAGTAACGTTGATAAACTCCAAGCACAAAAACCACAACTTCATAATCTAGTCTATTTAAAATATCAAAATAAATATTTAATTTATTTAATAACAAAAGAAAGATATTTCAACAAACCTACTAAACAAGGTTTATTTTATACACTTTTAAAATTAAAAGAATTCTGTTTAAATAAAAAAATAAAAAATTTGAGCATTCCTAAAATTGCTTGTGGCTTGGACGAATTAAACTGGCATGAAGTTAAATCAATGATAGAGTACATTTTCCAAAATACTGATATAATGATAACAGTTTTCGAACTTCCTGAAATTTCTCAAATTCAATTAAATATAAATGAATCAGATAACATTGAACAATTAAACAAATATATGGAAAATTTTTATAAGGAATTAGAAAAGACTAAAGATAGGAATAACGATGACGATGCACAATCCCTAGCAGTTGAAGTAGGTGACGCGCAATCAACTCAGATAAACGATGACGACACTCCAAGCGAAAGCGATATCACAGTACACTCTAACAGAGAAAACCCCATTATCGGAATCCCAATTGTAGAATGCCCAGTTAATTATGGGAAAAATCAAATAATAATATCAGAAGTCGAATATAACCCTAAACCCCCTAAAATACTTAAATTATATAATCAAACGAAACAAAGGATTCTAGTTGAATTTTCAAAAAACAATTGCAAAAACGAAATGATAACATTCCTTAAAGAATACATTGTTCCTAAGGTAAAATATCACATTTATTTCAAAAATGAATTATATGTAAAACTAAGCTTAACACTTCAAAATTACTTTAAAAATTCTGAGATAAAACTTGTTAAATGCACTCAATATCTAACTGACGTAATCGACGAAGAAGAAATCATACAAATCATAACAAATCACCATCTCAGTAAAACTAATCACCGGGGAATCGACGAAACAGAAAAACGTATAAAACAACAATACTACTGGCCTAAATTAAGGAAATCTATACAAACATTTATTAATAGCTGCGAAACGTGTCAAATAACAAAGTACGACAGAAAACCGTTAAAATTAAAATTTAACATCACACCCACAGCTACTAAACCTTTCCAAATTTTGCATATCGACAGCATTACATTAGAACACGTCAAATTCCTGACTATAATAGACTCATTTTCCAAATACGCACAAGCCTATAAATTAAACTCCGGACAAGGTATAGAAGTCGTTAATAATTTAGTTAAATATTTCACACACCATTGTATACCAGAACAAATCATTTCGGATAACGGATTAGAATTTAAAAACTCTGTCGTTAAGGAACTATTACAACTACACAAAATTGACATCCATTTTATAAGTTCGCAGCATCCTGATTCTAATGGTACGATTGAACGTTTTCATTCTACCCTCATCGAACACGTTCGATTGTTTAACAATCAAAACGAATATAAAACCGAACCCATTGAATCCAAAGTAAATTACGCCCTTTTGGCGTATAACAACACAAATCACTCAGTCACAAAACTCAAACCATGTGAAATCATTACCGGTCACCTAGATACAGAATCACCCTTTAATATCGACTTAAATAAACAGCTTATAAATAATTATATAGAAAATCATAAAAATAAAACAAAATTACTTTACGGAACAATTAACGATAAATTAAAAGAGAACAAGGAAAAAGTGATTGGTAAATTTAATGAAATTAGAGAAAATTTACCCGAGATATCGGATACAGTATATGTCAAAAATAAACAAAAACAGCAAAAAACCAGAAATAAATTCAAACGCGAAAAACTATCTAAATTAAATAAAACACTCAAAACTGGCAAATTAAAGCCAACTCATGGTAATACAGTAGAAAAAATACATCTTTCTAACATAAAACGACCTCGACACAAAACTTATCAATTTGAATCACTTCCAGGCTGTTCGCATGTGGGCGAGGAACAATCATAAGAAACATAACAGAAAACATTGGAATCCTTCCCATCAACCTAGGTCCTGCCAAGCTTGAAAAAACTACACACACATTCATACACTACTATAATCTCAAACCTCTTCTAGATCAGTATGATAGTTTAAACACACAATACAAAACACTAAAATCAACAATTTCCAACAACACGCAGTATCTCCATGAACTCAATAATTACGATAAAATATTAGAATTCATCAGAACCAGCATAGACACTAAAATTACAAACATCGGATTACACGCTAGTCACCGAAATAAACGTGGCCTCATAGATGGATTGGGAACTATTTTCAAATCCTTAACCGGAAATTTGGACGCCGAAGACGGTAAAAGATATAATGACATGTTAGCACATATGCAAGAAAATGAGCATAATTTAGAAAATCAAATTAAACAAGCGTATTCAGTAAACCACCAAATTATCACAAATTTTAATAAAACAGTTATTGACATTCAACATAATGAAGAAATATTAAAATCTAAAATTTTACAACTTTCAGAAATAATAAATAATATGCATATCCAAGACATTCTTTATGCCAAAAATATTTACGACCAACTAATTATACTATATAACTCGGTGCTCAATATCCTACAAGATGTTGAGAACTCTATTACCTTCTGTAAATTAAGAACCCTACACCCGAGTATAATACACCCTCTTGAATTATTGTCAGAACTTAATAAAATATCTAAATTCTATCATGCACAACTGCCATTCGAACCTAGACAAGAAAATTTACTTGATTTTGAATCCTTATTAAAAATTAACTGTAAAGTGAAACCTACACAAATAATTTATTTTATTTCCACCCCAATCAACTTTGAAAAAAATTTCGAATTATTTTATTTATATCCTATTCCAACAAAATATGGTTCAGATTTTGTTACAATCATTCCAAATACAAAATATCTTCTAAAATCGGATAAGGAAATTATTCCTTTAAGTGACATGTGTGTACGAGCAAAAATATTCCAATGTCCTAATAAATATCATGCCCACTTTTCTTCAACCTGCGAGGAAGAAATATTCCAAGAGCAGACATCAAACCACTGCCATTACACAAAAATAAATTTAATAAAAAACCACATTGAAGTGATTCCAGAACTCAACAAATACCTAGCCGTCTTTCCTAAGGAAGAAAATGTAGTAATTAAATGCCTACAAGAAACTAGCATCAAACCATTAGTGGGAATCTACTTAATAAACAATGAGGATAATTGTGAAATTTACTTTAAAGAACAAAAATTGGTATTTTCAAATAAAATTCAAGGACGACCATTACTATTACCTAAATTAAACTTCAAAATTCAAACACAACATATTACAAACTTCTCCATTAACCTAAATCCATTAAAACTCAATGATATCTCCTTTAACCCAATGGTCCCTATAAAAGAAGAATCCATCAACATTCATATTCCCAGTATTTGGTCTCTGTTGCTGTATATCATGATTGCAATCACCGCCGGCTACTTTTCCATAAAATGGATAAGAACAAAAAGAGCTGCACGATCCAGCTCAAGAAGGACATCACCCGAAATTCAGCCAGAGGACATCGAACTTCAACTTCCAGGGGGAGCTCAATTCTAAGGAGGGAGGAGTTATAGTGTTCCACTCATCACCAAACTGCTGACATAGACACCTTCCCCCGAACGTGACATTAGTAATATGTAAAGTTATATAGTATGTAGATGTAATAATGTTAGCCAGTTCAGATTCAGACTTAGAAGTAGAAACACATGTAATTGTAATACTTCAATAAATCTTTTTTTTAAAACTAAGTTGGTGGTTTGAGAAAGTTAAGTTATATATATATATAACAAAACGGATTGAGAAACTAAAAAATACATCTAAAATATTTCTATCGAATGAAGCCAAATGAAAGAATGAGGGTCACTTCGCAACCCTTACACGTGGGATATAGTGGTATTTATATTTAGTACCTTTATTTAGTTTTTATTTATTGTTGTTTTGTAGGTTATGCAATTCTCTCTCCTCTCTCTCTCCCTCTTCCCTCCCTCTCCTCTCTCCCTCTCCACCCTCTCTTCTCACTCTTTCTGACTCTCTCTCTCTCTCTCTCTCTCTATATATATATATATATATATATATATATATATATATATATATATATATATATATATATATATATATATATATATATATAACAAAACGGATTGAGAAACTAAAAATTACATCTAAAATATTTCTATCGAATATATATATATATATATATATGTAAAGCATTTAAATTTAGATGTATATATAAGGCTTTACTTTATTTAAATAAATAACAATAATAATATTGAATGTAGAAATAAAATATAAATATATGATATGGAAGATGTGTACACTTTTAAGTTAGAAAGAAGAATGAAAATAAATAAATAGTTGACGGACAAGTAAACATAAACAATAGAGTAATAATAAGAAGTAACTTGGAGACGAAATAATGTAACGTCGCCAAACTACTTGATAGCGACGCTACATTACTCCCCCCTCAAGAAAAGAAAAGAGAGGGAAAAGAAAGGACAATAAAAATGTTATGCTTTACATCTAAAATGTTAAATTTTATGTGTGAAAGATAAGAATAAAGAGATAGTGAACAATACATTGGATAAATATAATCCAGAAACGAAGAAACTAAAAGAATGATAATTTCAACGGAAAAAGTTAAGTAAAAATTGCTAAAAGGGGTTATTGAGAAGGGATGAAATTATCAAGAATTAATTAAAACATCACTGAAAGAATTTAAGAAGTATTAGTAGCACTAGATTGGCTTTAAACTAAATGTCACACAACACAACATTGATATTGATGAAAATGGAAAGGAAATAGCAAGAAAAAGCACGTAACACATATAGTAATGTAGTGTTTGGTGATGTTCAAAATGTGTAGCAAAAGTAATAATAGTAATAATAAAATTGTGTAATCAAGTAAGTCTGATTAGTTGATTGTGTTAGCGTACGTGTAAGTGAATAAATGTATATGTTACGTGTTGAAAGAATAGAAATAGAAAATAGATATAGTTACATTAAATACTTAATAAAATAATTTAAATTAAAATAATGTTCATATTTCTTGAAAGATGGGTAGACTGGCAGAGTTGGATAGACTGGTAGAATTGGGAAGACTGGTAGAATTGGAGAGACTGGTACAAGTGAGTAGACTGGTAGAAGCGGGTTGACTGGTAGAAGTGGGTAAACTTGAAGAATATCAGGAAACGTTGGGCACTTTGTTAAGCACTATGACATTCGCGGCACTGAGTTATGATTATTTTTTTTCTTTTTGTTGGGGGTCACCAATGTAAAGCATTTAAATTTAGATGTATATATAAGGCTTTACTTTATTTAAATAAATAACAATAATAATATTGAATGTAGAAATAAAATATAAATATATGATATGGAAGATGTGTACACTTTTAAGTTTGAAAGAAGAATGAAAATAAATAAATAGTTGACAGAAAAGTAAACATAAACAATAGAGTAATAATAAGAAGTAACTTGGAGACGAAATAATGTAACGTCGCCAAACTACTTGATAGCGACGCTACATATATATATATATATATATATATATATATATATATATATATATATATATATATATATATATATATATATATAAATTACGAAACTTGAATTGAGATTCGAGTTTAAAAAAAAAATATATTTCACACAAAGATTTATTATAACATTCAAAAGTAGATCTTTACAAAACAGAGGTCAATTCTTAACTAACTACATTATGAGAATCTAACATAAAAAATGAAATATGACTACAGCTACTAGTGGGGATTCTTGCGGATTCAGCGTCTTCAATGGAAATAGTGGTTCGCTAACTCCTCCCTCCTTAAAATTGAGCTTCATCGGGAAGAATCAGGTTCGATTTATTGGCTGATATTCTCGATTGAAGGTCTGGACGTTCGGTTGATTTGGATTTTAAAAGCCATTTTCTTCCGTAAATTATCGTCACGATGATGCCAGCAATGATAATAATTACGTATAATATTATCGTGGGGTAGTTTATGAGGTTATTGTTGTCTTCATCTTGTTCTATTTCTTCGTACTTGTTTATTGGTATTTTTAATTCTTGGATTCAGGTCAACTGTCATTTTTTGTATTTGCGAAGTATTAAGCTTGATATTGAAGTTTTCTATTATTGTTGGTTTGCCAAAGGTACCTTCTTTGAAGTTCAACTTCTGCTTCTGAAATTTTATTTGGCAATCGTCTTCTTTAATTAAGAATATGCCTTGTAAATTCTTTATTTCGTCGCCGTGCTTGCAGTAAGCTTGAATAACATCAGGTTTAGGATATACGGCTAAAAATTGATTCGCTTCTTCTAAAGTTTCTATATGATTTCGTTTAATGTTTATTCTTAAGTACTCGCAATTTTCGTTCTTGTTTCTTGAGATGATATTCTTCTCGCAGGAGTTGTCATCTACTTCTGACATTTTGTTTGGACATTGGTAATTATTATTTCCTTTAGTACATACGCCATTTAGAGCTTTAATATGACCATCGATTGATTTTAAATAATATTCATTACTTGGTATAATTGTTACAAATTCAGACTGATATCGGGTAGGTATTGGAATGAGATGAAGTAATTGGAAATCTGTTTCATAATTAATAGGAATTTCGATATAATAAATTATTTTATCTGATTGGAGTTTACAATTTACAGTAATAAATTTTTCTAATTCTGGTATATTTTCCGGTAATGGTTCGAGAGGTAATTCATGATTATAGTATTTTGAAATTTTATTCAATTCTACATACAGATCATTAGTTTTTATTATACTTGGGTGCATAACGTGAAGTTTGCAAAAAGTTAGAGAATTTTCTATATCTTGCAAAGTATGAAGGGTTAACGTTAGTAAAGTATTTAGTTGACTAAAAATTTCTTTTAAAAAATATCTCTCTTGATCTTGGGTTTCACCGATAACAATATGTGCCAATTGTTCAATTTTCTTTTTGAGTATTATCACATTTTGCTTGATAGTGTCGATTGTGTGATTGAAATAATCGATTAATTGGTTATTGACAGAGTATTGATGTTTTAATTGATTGTCTATTTTGTGTTGATTGTTTTGTAAATGGTTTAGAATATTTGTGTATCGTTTTTCATCATCAGCGTCTAAATTACCCGTTATGGATTTAATTACGGATCCGAGTCCATTTATTAATCCTCTCTGTGATCTAGATTTTTGAAAGTGTACTGATAAGTGACTAATTTTTTCGTCAATAGAATTTTGAATAAATTGGATAATCTTGTCATCGTTTACAAATTCTTTCAAAATTATTTTACATACATACATACATACATAACATCACGCTATATCCCATTAAATGGGGTAGCACGAACCCGTCAACATTCTCATCCTGACACACGATACTCGATTCGACCACATTAACACTTCCTCCATACAAACTCTTTCTTTTCTCACAACCAAAATCCATCAACACACAACAAACATTCATCCATTCGCTAGTGTACACTGCGCTTGTTTCTGAAGATCGTCTCCGCACAATTGCAGGTAAACACTCAAAACATCTAACCAATTAATCTAAAAACAAAAATCATACGCTTGTCTTCATTCATCATATTTATCCTGCAATTAATTTTCTCCAAACATTCCTATCCTGACACACCACTTTTGCTTCAACCACATTCATAATTCTTTTCATACAAGCTCGTTTATTCTTCACGCTCAGAATCTTTCGCTCACGCAACAACCCTTCAATCATATTCATCCATTTGTTCCTAGGCCGTCCACGCAAACTTTCACCCTCAATTTCACCAACATACACCTGTTTCACCAATCTGTCATTCGACATACGTTCTACATGACCAAACCATCTCAACTGACTTATTCCCACTCTTCTTACAACATTCTTCCCAATCTCACATTCATCATACACCAATGTATTCCGGACACGATCTCTTCTAGTATATCCACACACACCCCGCAAATATCTCATTTCCACAGCAGTTATACGCCGTTCATGTTTCTTCATCCATACCCAACATTCACTACCATACATCAACGTAGGCACTAACACACCATTATAAACACTTAATCGAGCATCTCTGGATACATTCACATTCCGAGTAAAGGTTCCCAGAGCACCCAATATCTTACATCCAGCAGATACTCTTCTTTCAATCTCTCGATCAATACGTCCATCCCTCGAAAACACACTCCCCAAGTATACAAACTCATTTACTTGACCCAATCTCACACCATTCACCGAAACATTGCAATCAGTCACCAAATCACTCTTCTCAAACACTAACACTTTACATTTATCAACATTCAGTAATAGATTTAAACCTTTTCCTACTTCATTTATACTTAGAATCATTCTTCTCAATTGTTCTTCAGATTCACCCATTACAACTACATCATCCGCATAAGCTAACGCAGGTACTACACTGCCACCAATACGTACACCATCCGCCCCATTCAGCGACTTTCGTAACAACACATCCATATATAAATTAAACAACCACGGGGACATCCCACAACCTTGTTTCACGCCAACATCTATAGAAAACCAATCACTCAATCTACCATCAACTCTCACCGCAGCCTCGCTATCTTCGTATAATGCACGAATTGCTCCCAACAAATTACCATTTATACCGTACTCTAGAAGTACATCCCACAGAATAACTCGATGAACACTATCATATGCTTTTTTAAGATCGAGAAAGCCACAGAACACCTTCTTGTTCTTAGCAAGTGATTTCTCAACAATCATACGAAGAGAAAACAATTGATCTACACACCCTCTCTCAGGCAAAAATCCACCTTGCATATTACTCAACTTGGAGATTGTTAAGGTTCGTACCTTGTGAATAAGAATCTTCCCGTACAACTTCCCTACCACACTCAACAAACTTATCGCACGGAAATTAGTACAATCACTCGAACTACCTTTGCCCTTAAATAAAGGACAAATGATAGCACGTTTCCAATCATCAGGAGCTACACACAGTTTCAAACAAAATCTAAATAAATAAACTAACCAATCAAATAATCTCTCACCACCATACTTCAACATCTCATTCGTTATACCATCCAAACCAGGAGCTTTACCATTCTTCAAACGTAACAATGCAAAACTAACATCACTTTCATCTATATCCCATTCATCACTTCTAACATTTTCTCTTGAATTTTCACTACAACAATTCGATCCATTTACGCTACCATATAAGCCTCTAAAATACTCACACCATCTATTTCTAACGTCTAATTCATTCCACAATAACTCACCATTCGCACTCTTAATCGCTTTTACCGCCCTTACATTACCACCTCTCAATCTCTTCACACTCAACCAAAACATTCTTTTATTCATAGTAAAATCATTCGTCATTCTTTCACTCATCAAATCATCAAAACGCGCCTTACTTTCTCTCACTACTCTCTTAACATGTTTATTTAACCTTTTATATTCTAGCAAACATTCATCACGTAAACTTCCAGGCACATCTTTTACATGTAGAAATCGCAAATACGCTCTCTTTTTCTCTTCAATTGCTTCTTTCACTTCATCATTCCACCATGCATTCCTTGGACAAGAGCCTAATCTGGATTCACCACAAACTTCTTTTGCACATTTAAGAACTGTATCCTTAAATTTCATCCAAACATCATTTATGCTGCATTCAAAATTAGGCTCACATACAGGCAAAGATTCATTTATTTTCTCAACAAACAGATCTCTAATATCCTCATTCTGTAGTACACTAGATTTCACACGAAACATTTTTTCGGTGCCTTTTACCCTCATTCGCCAACATTTATCCAGACGTATACGCGACACCACCAAATAATGATCATTCGTACCCAATTCAGCCCCACGCTTCACACGCGTATCCACAACTAAACTTCTTAGTCGTTCATCATACAAAATAAAATCAATCACACTCCGCCTATTCTCCCTCACATTCTCCCATGTATACAAGTGAGCTAATTTATGTTTAAAGACAGAGTTGGAAACGAAAAGATCACGCTCTAAGCAGAAGGATACTATTTTCCTACCGTTTTCATTCACTCTCACATCACCATATTTACCCAATACATTCCCAGACATGCTTCTCTTTACTCCCACCCAACCATTCAAATCACCACATACGATAACTTTTTCACCTGGATCACACGAATCAATCACACTATCTAACAAATTCCAAAATTGATCTTTCTCAAGATCACTTTCGGATTCAGTTGGGCCATAAACTGACACAACGAAGATTCTATGAAAGCCTACCTTAAGTCTCAGCCAAAGAATTCGCGATGAAATACAACTATAATCTCTTACAAACTGTTTCATCCTTTCACTAACAAGCACTCCTACACCATGTTTTGCCCGTTCATTCTCTGCAACACCCGACCACAAGCAAAACAATCCATCTACCTCTTCTTCATTACAGCCTTTCCGCTTTGTCTCGCTCACACACAAAACATCTACATTATACACACGCATTATATTCACCAATTCATTTTCTTTTCCATTTATACCTCTAACATTCCACGTACCAAACTTACATTCATCAAATTTCGCCCATTTATTCCTCATTAGAACAAAAGATAAAAGAAATAGGGTTCTCTCGGTAAAAGAAGAAGAAGTTAAGGTAGCTTACCAGGCTTATCCTTAAATTATTTTATTGTTTGTAATTGTTTGTTTGAGATTGTTGTATTGTGTATTCAGACTGTCATATTGTTTAAAGAGTGGTTGTAGGTCGTAGTAGTGAATGAACGTATGTGTGGTTTTTTGTAGTTTTGCTAGTCCTAGGTTTATTGTCAGTAGTCCTGTGTTTTGTGTAATATTCTTGATGTTTAATCCGTAGGAGTACGTGAACAGGAAGGACCTGGAATAGCGTAATTTTTATGAATTATTTTCCTTGGTCTTTTTATATTTGACAGGTGTATTTTTGGTTGTTTTTTGTCATTAGGATTTGTCTCAATTTCGGCAGTTTTTAAATTTTGATTTATTGTCTTAATTTTTTCTTTCTTAAATTTTGGTTGTTTTGTTTTATTGACTTTTTGTTTATTGTGTACAAAAACGGTTTGAGGAATGTTAGGTAAATTTTCGAGATTTTCGTTTAATTTATTTATCAAATCTGATTTTGTGTTATGCATTTTTCGTTAATGTTCTGGTAGACTAATTTGGTCTTTTCTTTGTGTTTTTGCACGTAATCTTGTGTTACTTGTTTTTCTAGCTCTACGTCAAGGGGTGAGTTTGTTTCTAAGTGACCATTTGTTATTTCTATTGGTTTTAATCCGGTTGCGGTGTGACTTGTGTTGTTATAAGCTAGGATAGCATAGTGAACTTTGTCTTCGATTGTTTCGTTTTTGATATTTTGTTGTAAATTAAATAATCTAATATGCTCAATAAAAGTAGAGTGGAATCTTTTCACGAGACTGTTTGAATTTGGATGTTGAGAACTAGTGAAGTGTATATCGATTTTATGTAGAGTTAGCAATTCTTTCAATAAACAATTTTTAAATTCTACTCCGTTATCTGAGATAGTTAATTTTGGAATGCCATGATGAGAAAAGAATTTTGTTAGTTTACTTGTCACTTCAATTGCATTTGTTGAGTTAATTTTGTATGCTTGCGCATATCTTGAAAAAGCATCAATTATTGTAAGAAATTTACAATTTTCTAAACTGAGTGTATCGATATGAATAGTGTCAAAAGGTTTGTTCGGTGTTGGTGTTATGTTTAATTTCGGCTTAACTGGGTTTCGTTCATATTTTGAGGCTAAACAAACTTCGCATTGGTTAATGTAATCTGTTATAGTCTTTATTTGATTTGGCCAGTAATATTTTTTCTTTAATTGGTTGTAAACTTCGTGAATTCCACGGTGATTGGTCTTGCCCGTGTGATAATTTTGTATTGTTTCTTGTATGTCGTCTTCATTCTCTACATCTAATAATTTTGTGTTACATTTTACAAAGTTGATTTCCGCATTTTTGAAATGTTTTTGTAAGACTTTAGTAAATTGTTCGTAAACAGGATGTTCAAAATATAAATAATATTTTACTTTTGGAACTACGAATTCTTTAATAAATTTTATTGAATCTGCTTCGAAATTAGTTTTAGATAATTGTATATTAATTCGCATTTTATCCGAGTGCAATTTAGTTAATTTAGGTTTTGAGGGTGAATGTAATACTTCCGATATAATTATTTGGTTTTTACCTGCATTAACAGCTGATTCACTTATTGGAATTCCAATAATGGGATTTTCTAAATTTGAATGAACAGTGTTGTTTGTGACTGAGTTTGAGTCTGAGTCTGGGGTATCGTCTGGTTCTACAATCATAGATTGCGAATCATTATTTGTATTGAATGTTTCGTCAAAATTTTCGATATACCAATCGAAAAGATTTTCGGTACCGGGTTCTACTGTTTTAACATTTAATTCGATACGAGAAAGAACGTCAGCGTTTTTATTTAACGAGTCTTTTTTATAAGATATTTCGAAATCGAATTCTTCTAATTTAAGCCGCCAACGTACTAATTTAGAATTTGGTTCTTTAAGCGAAAATAACCATTGTAGTGGTTTATGGTCGGTGATAATTTTGAATTTCCGGCCAAAAAGATACGGTCTGAAATATTTTGTTGTCCAGACAATCGCGAGTAGTTTCTTTCTCAATTGTAGAATAATTTTGCTCCGATTCGTTTAATGTTCTACTTGCATACGCAACAGGGAGATCTGAACCTATAGGTCCTTGTGAAAGAACTGCACCTATAGCAAAATTGCTCGCATCGGTAGGTAAATTGAAAGATTTAGTGAAGTCGGGATATTGAAGTATCGGTTCATTAATTAAAAGATTTTTGCAGATATTAAAACAATTTACGTAATCAGGGTCGTTAATTTTGATTTCAGCACCCTTTTTTAAACATTTGGTTAGTGGTTTTGTCAATTTAGCGAAATCTTTTATAAACTTCCGGTAGTATCCTAGGAGGCCTAAAAATCCTTTTATTTGTTTGGTAGTTTTCGGAATAGGGTAGTTTTTGATAGCTATAATTTTGTCGGGGTGCCCTAAATAAGCCACTTCTTTTCGAAAGAATTCAGACTTGTCTAGTTGAATTTTGAGATTGGCTTTCTTTAATCTATCGAATACTGATCTTAAACTCTCAACGTGTTCTTGGAGACTGGTGCTGAATATGATAACATCATCCAGATAAACTAGGCAAATTTCATTCACTAAATTTCTTAAAACGTTATCCATGACTCGTTGGAATGTCGCGGGTGCGTTTTTCAAACCAAATGGCATTCATAAGAATTCATAGTGTCCGTTTTCTGTATTGAATGCGGTCTTTTGAATGTCTTCTTTACTCATTTCAATTTGATGAAATCCGGATGCTAGATCGAGTCGAAAAATATTGACATTTGCCGAGTTTGTCTAGTAGAGTGGTTATGTTGGGAATGGGGTACTTATCGTCTATAGTCTTATCGTTCAACTTCCTATAGTCGATAACAATTCTCCATTTCTTTTTTCCGGACGCGTCAAGTTTTTTAGGTACGATCCACACTGGGGATGACCAGGGTGAATGGGATGGCCTAATGATTTTTTGATCAAGCATTTTTTTTATTTGTGATTGTACTTCCGTTCTATGAATTTCCGGGTATCGGTATGTCTTAGTGTATGTCGGGATTTCGTCTTTGGTACGGATTTTATGTTTTACTTCGTTCGTAAAAGTTAGAGCGTTATTTTCATCATGAAGAATTTCTGAAAATTCTTTTAATAATTTTGAGATGGCTAATTTTTCTTCGCTATTCATGTGTTCTGTTCGAATTTTGTTAAGATCAAAAGATTTTTTTGAATATTGTTTATTAAAATTTAAATTATTTATTTCAAAATTTACTAAAGGCTGAGCTTGAATGCGATTAAAAAAAATTATAATCAGGTCATTGTCACTGGTGTTGATAAGCGGGTACAGAATTTGATGATCTTGCACTTTTGCAATGCCTTCTGGTATTATCAAGTTATTCACATGTGTCTCAGAGATAAGCGCATCTCCATTTGCAATGTTATCTACGTACAATTTTGTAACTTTTTCTGAATTTGATGGAATTCTTATGTAATGAGGATGTGGTACTATTTTGTGATACTGAATTTGAATTTCTTGTGTGGGTGTTATAATTTTGTCGCGTGCTAAATCAATGTTTGCTTCCAACAGTTTTAAATTATCTAATCCGAGTAAGATATCAAAATTATTATGAAAGTTGAATAAATGATATTCTAATATAATGTCGGTTTTATTAAATAATTTTGAACATGGTAACAAAACGCTAAATTTTTCAGTAGAAGTTCCATGAGCTGTTGTTATTTGAAACGGATCGTTTTTAATTTTTGACTTAAAATATTTTTCTGCAGTTTCTGGATTTATAAACGAACGCGTACTGCCTGTATCAATTAACGCTTTAATATTAAATTCTGGAAAGATGATGAAGGGTAATTCACTTAGATTTTGTGACAAATTCATTAATTCTATGCGGTTTCCGAGGCTACTAGTTCTAAAAAAGGATCTGGGTAAAATTCTGGTTCCAAATTATCAGGATTTGGATCAGGATCTTGCTCATAGGTAATGTCATCGTATTCGTGTTCGTCAGTTGTTATTTCGTTTATTTCTGTGTTATATAGTTCTTGAGGACGATAAAAGTTTGTGTTTGATTTTGGTGTAAATGTGTGTGTCGTGCTAACACTCATAGGCGTCTGCTTGGGAAATTTCTGCTGTGAATTAAATTGTGGTCTGAAAACATTTGTTTTCGCGTTTTGTGTTGGAGGTTTGTTTGTTGCAAAATTATGATTTTGTCTTTGTGCTGGGTGTGAGTCTTGTGCTGGGTATGAATGTTGTGTTTGTGAGTGTTATGGTTGCCAGTATTGTGGCTGTGAATGTTGTGGTACATTTCTCAAGAGTGGTGATCTGCCAATATTATTATGAAAACTTTGTTTTGGTTTAAAACTAGGTTTATTATTAAATTTTTGTAGCGATCTTTGTGCTGTTTCTAGTTGAAAATCATTTGTCAGCATGTTTAATGCTTCGTTTAGATCTTTTGGATTTTTGGTTCTCATGAGAGTGCCCAAGGGTTCTTTTAGCCCTCTTAATAAAATTCTTAATGCCAAACCACGAAAATAAGCTATTAGAATTCTTGCTTCGTCTACATGGACGTGATTTGTTAGGTACGAGATTTGTAAGTTTAATAGTTCTAAAACTCTATTGTAAAATTCGAACGGCGATTCGTTCGTTTGTTTAATTTCACAAAGTTCGATGTTTAGGGTGTAATAATCTCTCTTATCTGAGTAAGTATTTACTAGAGCAGTTTTTACGTCTGCCCATGTGCTAATAGTACAACTAGCAATATTGACTGCGGCGTCGCCTTTGATCTTAGCGAGAATACTCGACATGAGATACTCATTTTGAGAGTCATTTACATCGTTATTATTGTAAAATTTGTTACCTAACTTTTCGCATATTTCAACGAAACGCGGGAGAAGTTTATTATCTCCGAAAAATTCAGGAATCAATGTATTCCCTTTTTAAAATTGGGGTTGCCATTTCTCTTAAATTTAAATTATTAATTTGATTAATTAAAGATTGATCAAGGATATTACTTGATTGGGATAAAATAAGTGAGTTAGAGGAACTGTCTGAATCTGTACTTGAATCTGACTCTGAATCTGTTTCAATAATAACTCTAAGTGACATAAGTACTTACAGAAAGAATATCCGTTGGTCCATTGGTCTCTGCGATAGAAACGTGTGGATGTAGACGAGACTCTGTGTGCAGCAGGGTCTGGATAAGCTTGGGTGCTCCGTCGACGTTCTTGGACGTGGTTCTTCCGTAGGTTTTTCTTGATACTCAATTAATCGTAAATACGAAACGAAAATTGCGATAATTATTCGTTTGAGTATCCTACCGACTGCGCCAATTACGAAACTTGAATTGAGATTCGAGTTAAAAAAAAAAAATATTTCACACAAAGATTTATTATAACATTCAAAAGTAGATCTTTACAAAACAGAGGTCAATTCTTAACTAATTATATTATGAGAATCTAACATAAAAAATGAAATATGACTACAGCTACTAGTGGGGATTCTTGCAGATTCAGCGTCTTCTATGGAAATAGTGGTTCGCTAACTTATATATATATATATATATATATATATATATATATATATATATATATATATATATATATATATATATTTTGAAGGTAAAACGTATACAAAACAAAATAATGATCGCTATAGTTATTAACAGACTTACTCGACAGGATAACGAGACGTGGAAAAATCCAGTCAAGGATACACGCACCGGAGAAGATGACGGATTGTAAAGCGTAGTGAAGGGGCGCTGTGTCCAATCTAGCACGTAGGATCGTTGTTGTTGCCAACGTGGCATAAAACTGAACCAAATACGGCGCAACGAACGTCGATGAATCGGAGGTACCTGCGATATATACGACGGTAGCCGACAATACTGAACTCTCAATAACTAAATGGTGCCGACAGCCGTAGCTTGACTAGACTTCTTACAATAGCGATACAGGTAAGAATTATCTGTCGTGAGTAATAAGCGTAAATAACTAATATACAATAATGTAAATAGTTATTTATGGTACAAGTGTGTTATATTACAAATAAGTCACGCGAGAAAAGTATTAGTCCACGAGGCCGTGAGGCCGAGGGAAATAATTTTCTGAAGTGACTTATTTGTAATAACACACGAGTGGCATACGAAATTTTATCCAACAACTACAATTAAAACATTAAAATATAAATTTTGACACAATTGTCTACATTTCAAATAATATTCTAGTTAGCCATACTTTCTTGTTTTGTTGTCTAGGTTACTCAATTTTTTTCAATAAACAAAGTTGAAAAAAGATTGCAGCTGTAGTATTCGAAATGGAAGTCGAGAATTTTATTTCCGAAATAATCAGTAAGGAAGAAGCGGTTGATGATATTTTACCAAAAAAGTCTAGAAGTTCCTATGAAAAAGAATTTCATATGTTTGAAGACTGGATGACAACTAGAAACGTCAAAGGTATGAATGAAAGTGTTTTATTTTCTTATAAAGCTGAAGAGTTGTTCTAATCATTGAATACTTCGTCCATAAGGAAGAAGGAGCCAGTTTCGTTTGTAAGTATGAAAAATAAGCAAAGTAAAACACTTTCATTTATACCTTTGACGTTTCTAGTTGTCATCCAGTCTTCAAACATATGAAATTCTTTTTCATAGGAACAAATTCTGCTAAAATAGTTGAGTTGACTTCTTCAAAAGGCCAGGTCGAGAATTGCACTGTATCAACATCATCAAATTGTATTTCTTTTTCATTTAATGTAAATGTTAATGTGAGTAAAATTTAACTTTCATACATTTTGAAATGTTTAAAAAAATTGTATATTTTATTTAAACTCAACTGTGAGATACAAGTCATAATTTATGCGTGACTTATGACTTATAACTCACGTGTGACTTATAAACCACTTTACTAATCTAAAATGACAACAATAATGACTTTATAAGTAGTGGGTGTTGGATAAATAAAATAATAAGGCTTAGCTGTACTCTCTCTGCCGAGGGTAGCCAGGACGCTGTCGGTGGGCGATGACTGGGTGCGGTCCGTCCACGGAGGAGCGTGACGTAACAGGATCCAAGGTCGTTCCTCAGGAATGACTCGGTCGCAACAGCACGAAGATCCAGGAACAAACGATGAAGATGCGTGACGTAAAATGTAGCTCAAACACGATGAAATGTATGAGCTTGAGATGAGAAACCAAGTACACAAAACGAAAGTCAGGAGAAAAAAAATAAAAATAAAAATGACAATAGGAAATAGGAAGCCTGGAAACAAAACCGAGATTAGACGACTTGCATAGTGGATGAACACTTGTTAAATGTATTTGAATTTAAAATAAACGATTTAAAGAAAAACTATACTAGTTAATCACCTGAGTTGGTATGCGGCTTGAGGTAAATTTATGAAGCGAACAATGAGCCGGAATTATTCCGTAATTAATAATTACTCTAATTATTATTTTTTGGAGCGGTAGCGACGCTGATCCAGTGAACTGGGCAATTTTGTCTAAAACTTATCGCGAATTTGCAAAAAAAAATGTCGCACAACTCTCTCGCTCAAAACTGGTTAAACAGTGAAAAAAAATTAGCAAAACCGTTCAAAATCGTACGCATTTCCGGCGGCAAGTAAAATCTAGTGATTACCAAAAAAAGTGTCATCTACCCCTGCAAGGCGTCCATCGTAGAATTGTACGACAGCATAGCAGTGACAGTTGCAAACGCTACAGTAAATAACTAGTGTCCTGACTTGACGTTGTGCAGCACCAGAGATGTCAAGAGAAAGTGAAGGTGAAATGTTTGACAGATGATAAATGATAACACAGATGATTGAACAAAAATGGAGCAGACATAAGGTAAGTACAAAAAAGGATGAGATGTAGTCATGAATGAATTACAATACTAATGTTATGATTTTCAGGTGATTAGGTTGGTAGTATTGATACGATATGATAAGACGTTATTTTCACAAACTTTATTTTAATTTGCATTTTTCTGCAGTAAATCAAGTATTTTAGTGTAAAAGTGATAACGTATATTAGATTTTGCAAATAAAAGTAACAAATAGTGCAATATATACAAAATACCAAAAACATTGGAACATAACCTTACTAATAACATGTGCTCAGCAAGTGAAGCAGATCAGTCAAACCAGTTGAAGCAAATTCTACTAAAGCTAACAAAACTAGATGATATTGAGAAAATCGATGAAAATAATTTCGTACTTAGTAAATTTCAAAGCAATCTGGACGAAATCAAAACTAAATGCTTATATCTCTACAATGTGATTGGTGAGCAAGAATCGAAAATAGAAAAACTGGAAAGGCAGTCAAAGAAGAAAAACTTAATATTTGTAGGTATTAAAGAAGATGAAATAAGCAAAATAGATCTTGAATCTAAGATTATAAACCTCATTAAACAAACATTACAAACTCCACTCACGGCAGATAACGTAGATGAGACATTTAGAATTGGGCGACCTAAACCAGGTTACAACAGACCAATTCTGGTAAAATTTACAACATTGAAGCTAAAAACTAAAATTATCGAAAACAGAAGTAAACTTCGAGGTACTGATATATTTATAAATGAAGACTTAACTTCAAAGGCTTGGCAAGAAAAGAAACAGTTACTAGGTGAGGTAGCTCGACTGAAGAACGAAGGGAAAAAAGTCAAACTCGTGGGCAAGAAGATCATAGTAGATAGTATTCCAAAAGGAAAAAGAAACAGAAATCCATCAGATGAAACATTAAATCCAAGGCAAAGACAACGCACGGATAACATCCCAGACAAAGAAGCAGTGGACAAGCAAAGTAACATCACGGACTTTTTTCGTTCCAATCAATCCACGGACACGTAAATCCACAACTTACAGCGCTAACAAAAGAGAAAAGATAAGTATTCCTACATTTAATAAAACTAACGACCAAACACTGAATCATTTAAATATAACTTTCTGGAATATAAGTGGTTTTAATACTTTATTCAATTTAGATTCGGAAACAATAGAAAGACTAGTAATGTGTGAAATCATTTGTTTTTGTGAAACTTGGAAATATAATGAAATAACGTCACTACCAGATTTTTTAGCAGAATTTAAGGATAATATATTTCAAGTAAAAGCTGTAAAAAACAAAAGTATAGGTAGAGCCAGTGGTGGATTGTTAGTTCTGTGCAAAAATCCACACTGTACAAGTATTAAAATTATCGAGGAGTCTGAATACTGGCTTTTTATAGAATTAAAGATAAACTCAGAAAAATATTTAATTGCAACACTATATATTAAACCTTCGCTAGATATAAATTATTTGCTACCAATGCTGGAAAATTCATTAGAATCCTTTTTAGATCGCACCAATTCAAATACCAGGGTCATTATACAAGGAGACTTTAACGCAAAAATTGGGCAGTTAAATCAGATAGACGAAGATGTACTTTACAACCCGAACATAACAGGGTCCCGCTCATCCCTGCATGCAGACAGCGACCACAGAGGCAGAGAGTTAGTCAAAATGTTAGAATACTGTGGCCTCTATGTATTGAATGGGCGTACCACTGGAGACATACCTGGCAAGTACACATTTTTCAATCATAACGGTAAAAGTATCATAGATCTTGTTTGGGTGGATTTACAGACTATGAACTTAGTTTCAAAGTTTGAAATCCTCTCAACCCTCGAAACTACAAATCACTGTCTTTGTGTATTGTCATTAAAAATAGATACTCTCTTGTTACAAAATAACACACGAAATAAAGGTAACGAGAAAACATTTAAAACTAAATTTGAATTCTTAGACAGCAATGCTCCTTGTTTTGTAAAATTACTGAACGATTCACCAAATATTTATTTTAACAGTCAGAATTAAATAACAATATTATAAGCACAATTAAAGATGCAGCTGCACAATCAGGCATGTTACAAGTAAATCAATCGATAAATAGTAATCTCATTGGAAAAAAGCCTTGCATGCAGTCAAAGAAAGAAAGTAAAAATATGTTAAAACTATATAAAAAAGAACCCAATGATTACAATTTAAAACGCTTTATCGAATACAAACGAAATTATCATAAAATAATAAGGTATTCTAAAAATACATACCAAACTACAATATCGAATAGATTATCAAACACTAAAAATAACATTGAATTCTGGCAAACTGTAAGACAACTCAATACAAAAAAGGCTTACAAAAATGATATAAGTGCTCAAGAATGGTCAAATTTTTATAAGGAACTATACCAACACGAAAACAACATAGAAACACACTTTTTTATCAACTTAAATCCATTGTTATATTCAAATATTACCCTGAGTGAGATAGAAATCGCGATTCAAAAATTAAAAACCGGGAAAGCGCCAGGCTTAGATGATATTAACAATGACTTCTTGAAACATTTATCAGCCAACTGGGTACATTATGTGCAAAATTTATTTAATAGAATTCTAGAAGACGAAATAGTTCCATCTACGTGGTCTCAAGTTAACTTGTTTATGTTACACAAAAAAGGCAATACACAAGACTGTTTAAATTACAGGGGAATTGCCTTGCTCAACTGTATAGGTAAACTTTTCACACAAATAATTAACTCGCGTATTCAAAATTTCCTAGAAAATAATAATAATCTTGAGGAAAATCAAACAGGCTTTAGAAAAACCGCAGTACAGCAGATAATATTTTCATTTTATCCTCTATAATAAATTTGCATTTACGATTAAAAAAATCATGTAAATATGCCATATTTATAGACTTTAAACGGACATTTGACACGATCAAACAGTATATTATGGGACAAGTTATATAAAATTGGTATTAGCGCAAAAATAATTAGAATCCTCAAAATTTTTTATACAAACGCTAAATTTATCTTTAAAGACAATATTAACCATTTTGAAAATTGGGTAGACATAACGGAAGGCGTGTTACAAGGAGATTGCCTATCACCTACACTGTTTGCTATTTTTATTAATGATATAAAAGGATCTCTGCGAAAATCCGGTGCAAAAGGCTTAAGTATTGACGGCAAACAAGATTTACTAATGTTAGCTTACGCGGATGACATAGTTATCCTCTGTGACTCACCTGTTGACGTCCAGAAGAAATTAAACTTGCTGCAAGAATATTGTAAAGCAAATTCACTAACCGTTAACAGGTCAAAAACTAAAATTCTTCCATTTCATAAAGGCCGCTTAAGGAATATGCCCTTTCATTTTAGATACGACAATTGTTACCTGTTACCTCGGAGTGATTTTTAATATCTCTGGTAAATTCCTGGAAAACTCTAGGTATGCATTAAACAAAGCTAAACTTGCACAAAATAATGTTAATATATAAAGGTAAATTTACCGGATGGAATGACAAAATAAAACATTTACAGTCAGTCGTTCGAGCCACTGCATTATACACATCAGAAATCTGGGCCCTAAGATATGTAGATCAAATCGAAGCACTTCAAATTCGATATATAAAAAGTATTCTGCAATGCACTAAAACAACACCTAATTACATGATTAGAATTGAAGCAAACTTAGAACACATTGAAGTAGAAATTCTTAAACGCGCCCTTAAATGGTGGATTAAACTATTTAATCTTGGCGATCATCGTATATTAAAAATAATATATTGTAGCGAGTACGGCCCTGTTCCGTCTGGAACAGTCGACATGTCTGCTGCACGATTCACCGCTGTCTCAGACGCAATAGACAAGTCCGTACCTGTTCGCTCTGCGTCATGCTTCTACCGTGTGCCAGAAGCTCTCGAATATTCTCGAGTACATTGTTGCAGTATATAAAGGAGAGTTTCGGCCGGGAAGAGGCATTCTGTATTCGAAGTGTGAACAGTGCAAGTCGTTGCTAAATACTTTGTTGTGAATATAAATACGTGTTGAATATAAATATATGTCTTAGTAGTTATACTACATTAGTTTCGTTTTAAATAAATATTTTGTTAGTGTTTTCATTACTCGTGTTTTATTTAATAATAAACTTCACCGAACCCGAAATTGTAATAAACGTTACAATTGGTGTCAGGTGTTAGGGTTGTGTTTTGTGAATTAAAAGTGAAGTTTAAGTGCAAATAAGTAAAAATGGGTTCGAGAAAAGTAAATCTAAGTGATTTAAAAGTGACTGATCTCAAGAGAGAATTAGAAGAACGTGATCTGGACACCACGGGCAAGAAAAGTATACTCCAAGAGCGACTTCGTCAATTTTTGGTTGAAGCTGGTGAAATAGCGGATACTTACGAATTTGAAATTCCGGGCGATTTGGACTCCATCTACAAAAAATTAGAAGAAAGTTCTAGAAATACCGAGGAAAATTCCAAAAATCTGAAAGAACTTATGGAAACTAAATTTGAAGAAAATTCTAGAAGTTTGGAAGCCAAATTAGAAGAAAGTTCCAGAAATACCGAGGAAAATTCCAAAAATCTGAAAGAACTTATGGAAACTAAATTTGAAGAAAATTCCAGAAGTTTGGAAGCCAAATTAGAAGAAAATTCTAGAAGCTTGGAAACAAGCTTGGAAA
The DNA here is from genome assembly GCA_947425015.1 of Pterostichus niger. Classification (NCBI taxonomy): domain Eukaryota; kingdom Metazoa; phylum Arthropoda; class Insecta; order Coleoptera; family Carabidae; genus Pterostichus; species Pterostichus niger. Next base: position 12,280,850 of record OX380352.1, on the reverse strand, counting down.
ATAAATTTGAAGAAAATTCTAGAAGCTTGGAAGTCAAATTAGAAGAAAATTCCAGAAGCTTGGAAACAAGCTTGGAAGCTAAATTAGAAGAAAATTCTAGAAGCTTGGAAAATAAATTTGAGCAAAAATTTGAAAAGTTTGAAGAACATTCAAGAAGTTTTGAAGAAAAATTTGGAAAATTTGAAGAACATTCTAAAAAATTTGAAGAAAAATTTAAGGAAAAAATTGAAGAAATCGAAGCAAGATTGGCAACATTGAATCACGAACAGCCAAATGGCCAACAAATTCACGACTTGATTCAGAAAACTCCATCTAGTGACCAGCCATTAAATAACGAGAAAGTTGAATATTTAGTGACAGACGGGAAAGAATCACTGCGTAGATTCCACATGAAACCACCAGAATTTGATGGCAAGGTATCTTGGCCTAATTATTACGCCCAATTCGAAGCTGCTGCAGTATCTAATGGGTGGTCATCATCTGAGAAGGCAACGGCCTTGATAATTGCGCTGCGTGGTGACGCAGTGGATATTTTGCAAACAATCCTTCCAGAAGAACGGCAGAACTATCATCAACTAGTTAAGCGCTTGGAAATGCGTTATGGACACGCACATATGCAGCAAGTGTATCACTTGCAGCTGAGAAATAGATGTCAGAAATCAAACGAGACTCTACAAGAATTTGAATCTGATATCGCTCGTCTAGTTCGCCTGGCATATCCTGACACCCCAGATAGTATGTTGGAACGACTGGCTGTGCAAGGCTTCATTGATGGTCTCCGAGATAAAGAAACCAAACGGGCCCTGATTCTGGCTCGTTCAAGTAACCTGTCCATTGCCCTGGCCAGCGCATTGGAATTCGAGACGGCAGAACACGCTTCAAGACGGCAAGGCAATATTCGCACAATAGAGGGCGTGGAGGAGAATCATAATGAGTCTATGGAGGAAACAGCACGGCGTGTCATGACTGAGATGTTGCCAAAGAAGAGACAACTTCGATGCTGGAACTGCGGTGAGCTAGGGCATGTGCGAAGCCGCTGCGGGGAACAAATAAAGAACAAGGCAGCGGAAAACTAAAGCGGGTCGACGCAAGGGGGCGAACGCCGATCCATCATAAAGATGCCCTGGAGCTAACTGGACATGTCGCATCCCTACAACCTAGACTAAATAGCATCTTTGTGGATGGGTTGATCGACGGGAAACCACATACTTTGCTGATTGATACAGGTGCGACAAAAACCATCATTAGACCTGATACTCTCAAGAAACCGATCACGATTGAATCAACAAAATGGCGACTGCGCACAGTAACAGGAGCCGCGGCTACCATCCATGGCGAAGCAGACATTACCATTACCATCGGAAATACACGAATTAAACACCGAGCCCTGGTAGCTGACATTGAAGACGAATTCATTCTCGGGATGGACATCATGAACGCGAATGGTGTGGAACTAAATTTAAAACGCGGCACACTTAAGATCAATGGTGAAGAGATCGTTTTACATCCCCGAGGAGAAGACACAGTACGTGTAACCTTAGCTGAAGATACTGTCGTGTTAAATCGAAGGGAGATGATTGTAGATGCCCACATGGAACGTGAACTTCCAACAGGATGTACCATGTTATTAGAAGCTGGAAATCATAATGAAACGACTACTCGAGGAATACTGGTGGGAAAATCTCTCGTGCATACTGGAAATGTAGTACCAGTTCGAGTAATGAATGTGAATTATTATCCAGTTACACTAAAGAAGGGTACTATCTTAGGACATTGTGCATCAGTAACTTCGATTATCAGACAAACATCCGTTACACAAAATCCATCAATGAAGCTTCCCGCAGAACTGGCCAATCTACTGTCAACATCTTCCTGGGAATTAAACCAGGACCAGAATAACAGGATGAGAAATTTAATAACGGAATATCAAGACGTTTTCGACACCAGCTGTGAGACCAAGGGTAGAACCAACATAGTCCAGCATCAAATAAACACCGGCGATGCACGCCCCATCCGCCAAGTACCAAGACGATTACCATTGGCCAAGAGAGAGGAAACCGAGAAAATTATTCAAGACATGGAAAAAGAAGGTGTCATTGACCCCTCAAGCAGTCCGTGGGCCTCACCAGTGGTGTTGGTAAAGAAGAAAGATGGGTCAACACGATTCTGCGTGGACTATCGTCAACTCAACAACGTGACGAAGAAGGATAGCTACCCGTTGCCCCGAATAGATGACACATTGGATACGCTGGCCGAATCGAAAATATTCTCAACATTGGACTTGAAAAGTGGGTACTGGCAGGTTGGAATGGCACCAACGGATAAAGAGAAAACTGCGTTTTCTGTCGGGGCCGGACTGTGGCAATTTACAGTAATGCCGTTCGGACTCTGCAATGCCCCTGCCACGTTTGAACGACTCATGGAAACGGTACTGCAAGGACTATCTTGGAAAACCTGTTTGGTGTATCTTGACGATATTATTGTGGTCGGAAGAACATTCGAAGATCACATAAGGAATTTGGAGGAGGTATTCCTGAGACTACGAAGTTCTGGTTTGAAGCTTAGTCCAAAGAAATGTCATCTCTTCCGCAAAGAAGTGCAGTACCTAGGACATATTGTGTCCGGAAACGGAATAGCCGTTGACAATCAGAAGATCCAATCAGTAGAAGAATGGCCAGTACCGACTGACAAACATCAATTGCGAAGCTTTCTAGGTCTTTGCACGTACTATCGGCGATACGTTTCTGGATTCGCCAACATTGCCAAGCCACTAACACGACTCACGGAGGAAGGACGGAAATTTGTGTGGGAAGAAGACTGCCAAGACGCTTTCGACAACCTCAAGCGAGCCCTAACAACAGCACCAGTCCTGAGTTATCCTCTACCCAACGGGGACTTCATATTGGATACAGATGCCAGCAATGTCGGAATCGGAGCCGTCCTATCGCAAATTCAAGATGGACAAGAGAAGGTCATCGGCTACTTCAGCAAAACTCTGTCGAAGCCGGAGCGTAACTACTGCGTCACCAGACGAGAATTATTGGCGGTAGTTAAAGCCGTTGAACACTTCTACAAATACCTATATGGAAGAAAATTCCTGGTGAGGACTGATCATGCTGCGTTGAAATGGCTGTTACAATTCAAGAATCCGGAAGGGCAGGTAGCAAGGTGGATCGAACGGCTACAGGAATATGACTTCGTCATCGAGCATAGGGCCGGAATTAGTCATTGTAACGCCGACGCATTATCAAGACGACCATGCTCAGAAGATTGCAAACACTGTACCCGGGTGGAGGAGAAGTCCGCTCCAATCTTACGGACCACAGTGATAGACGACCATTGGCTGACTGAAGAAATTGTGAAAGACCAAGAGGGTGATCCAGAATTGAAATACCTACTGGAATGGAAGAAAGAAGAACGCAAACCAACTTGGCAAGAAGTTGCACGACACTCGAAAACCGTAAAATCGTACTGGGCGCAGTGGGACTCCATTGTTATACAGAATGAACTACTGAAACGTATCCTGGAAGATCCTGAGGCTACAGAGCAAAAGATGCAGATCATAATCCCTAGGAAAAGAGTACCGGAGGTACTGAAGGAGATTCATGATGGAACTGCTGGAGGACACTTAGGAGTAACGAGGACAGTTCAGAAGCTGCGTGAGCGATTTTACTGGGTTAATTGCCGAGAGGACGTAAAGGAGTGGTGCAAGAAGTGCGTAGTTTGCGCCGCAAGCAACGGGCCGCAAAGACATCGGAGAGCCCCAATGCGTCAATACAATGTTGGGAGCCCGTTTGAAAGAATCGCAATTGACGTGGCCGGTCCATTTCCAGAATCCGACAAGGGAAACAAATACATCATAGTGGTGATGGACTACTTTAGCAAGTGGGTTGAAGCTTATGCGTTGCCAAATCAAGAAGCTGCTACAGTAGCAGAAGAACTTGTCAACCAGTGGATCTGCCGATTCGGGGTACCATTGGAACTACATTCAGACCAAGGTAGAAACTTCGAGTCATCTCTGTTCCAAGCGATCTGCGAGCTATTGAACATTCGCAAAACAAGGACAACTGCTCTACACCCACAGTCAGATGGTATGGTCG